>VMDO01013507.1:22503-58007 GCA_007922755.1 Pedetes capensis
AAAAAAAAAAAAAAAAAAAAAAAAAAAAAAAAAAAAAAAAAAAAAAAAAAAAAAAAAAAAAAAAAAAAAAAAAAAAAAAAAAAAAAAAAAAAAAAAAAAAAAAAAAAAAAAAAAAAAAAAAAAAAAGTAACTTAGAAGGAAAATTCAACAAAGAAATTGAGATCTTGGCAAAAATACCAAACAAATGATGGAACTGAAAACCACAACCAATCAAATGAAAATTGCAGTGGAAATTAACACAAATAAACTAGATTAAGACAGGATCTGAGGGATGGATGACAAGATCAAACAGGTTACTTACTCAAATACTAAAAAGGAGGAAAAAATGTAAGCATATGACCACAGTTTTTAGGAGGTATTCAATAAGATTAAGTGATGTAACCTAAGAATTAAGGGGGTACAAGAAGGAGCTGAAACTAGAGGTATAGAAAATCTATTCAATTAAATAATAACTGAAAACTTCCTAAACCTAGAGAAAGAAACAGACACCCAAACAATGGAGGAATTCAGAATGACAAATAAATTAGACTAGAACAAGTCCTCTCCACATCATATTATAGTTAGAATGCTAAAAATACAAAGCAAAGAAACAATCTTAAAGGCTGAAAGAGAAAAACATCAGCTCACCTATAAAGGCAAACCCATCAGAATAACATGAGACCTCTTGACAATAATCCTAAAAGCAAGAAAAGCATGGAATGATATATTTTAACTCCTAAAAGCAAATAACTACCAACCAAGAATACTATATCCAGCAAAATTATCCTTTAAAATAGATGGAGAAATACTTTCCAAGATAAACACAAGCTTAAGCAATTCATGACCACCAAACCAGTGTTGCAGAAGATGCTCAAGGAAATTCTACATACAGAAGAACAACAACAACAAAGACAAATACAAGACCACAGGAATGAATAAAACCCATGAGAGGAATGTATTAATAAGTTAAAGCTAATAAAGGAGCAAGGATATCTAACCAGCAAAACCCTAATATGACAGGGGACAAAGTAAAGAACAAGTAATACTCAAACCTAATAGAAAAACAACCAGCAAAATTATGCAAAACACAAAACTTATCTCAATAATTATCCTAAGTGTAAGTTGTCTTAACTTATCATTTAAAAGACACCAATTAGCCAATTTGATTAACAAAGAAATTCCTTCCATTTATGGCATCCAAGATACTCATCTCATAGAGAGACAGTGACTAAAAATAAAAGGTTGGAAAACTATATCCCAAGCATGTGGAAGCCAAAAGATAAAAAATGGCAGTGGTAGCTATACTGATATCTGACAAATATGACTTCAGTGTTAAAAGGATGAGAAAAAGAAGGCCACTACATATTAATAAAGGGAACAATCAACCAAGAAGACATAGGCTAGTAAACACTGGTGAACCTAACTTCATAAAACAAACATTACTGGCTACAAAGGAACACACAGGTCCAGACACAATAACAATGGAAGACCTCAATACCCTACCATATTCAATGGAAACTTTGGACTTAAACAACACCATAGACCAACTGGCTTACCCAGTGTCTATAGAATATTCCATCTAATAGATGCCGAACACACATTCTTCTCAGCACCACATGAAACTTTTTCTAAAAGAAACCATATTCTAGTTCACAAAACTAGCCTTAACAAATAAAAAAATATCCCCTGTATCTTATCAGATCATAAACCGCATATTCATATGTAGAAGAATGAAAGTAGACTCATATCTCCCAAACTGTACAAAAAACAACTCAATGTGGATCAGAGATCTCAACATAAAACTGGAAACTTTGAAACCACTAGAAGCAAATGCAGGGAACACACTCCAATACATAGACATTTGTTGTTGTTGTTGTTGTTGTTAGGTGCTGTCAAGTGGGAGTCCCGCTAGTAGTGACCCTATGTACAACAGGCAAAACACTATTGTCTTGCTTCTCTGCTATTCATAGGGTTTTCAATGGCAGATTCTTTTTTGGGAGTGGGTTGCTGGGTCCCTCTCCTAAGCCTACAGCACCTGGTATTCCCAGGCAGTCTCCCATCCAAGTTCTAACCAGGCCTCAACCCTGCTTAGCTTCTGAGATCTGATGGGACTGGATGCCCTACCGGCAACCATAGGCAAGTACTTCTTAAGACTCCAAGAGCCCAGGAAATTACACCAATAATTGACAAATGGGACTACAGAAAATTAAAAAGTGTTTGCATAGCCAGGAAAATAATCAATAAAGGAAGAGCCAACAGAATGGGAGAAAATCTTTTCATCCTATACATCTGACAGAGGATTAGTGTCTTGGACATACAAAGAACTCAAGAAATTAAACACCAAAATAACAATCCAACAAATGAGTGGACAATGGAATTGAACAGTTCTCAAAAGAAGAAATACAAATGGCCAATACACATATGAAAAAAATGTTCAATATTATTAGCCACCAGGGAAATGCAAATCAAAACTACACTGAGATTCCATCTCACTCCAGTCAAAATGGCTAACATCAACAAACAAACAACAATAAATGGCAAGGATGCAGGGAAATAGGAACCGTTTTATACTGCTGGTGGGACTGTAAATTAGTTCAGCCATTATGGAAAGCAGTAAGGAGGTTCCTAAGAAAACTAAAAATAGAGCTACCATATGATCCAGCTATACTACTTTTAGGCACATACCCAAAGGAAAATAAGTCACCATATCACAGGAACCTGCACTCCCATGTTTATTGTAGCTGTCTTCACAACTGTAAGCATATGGAACCAGCCAAGAAGTCCCTTGGATTTAAAAACTGTGGTGTATATTGCTGGGTGTGGTGGCACACGCCTGTAATCCCAGTGGCTCAGGAGGCGGAGGCGGGAGGATCATAAGTTCGAGATCAGAGGTAGTCTTTGTAACTTAGTGAGACCCTGTCTCTAAAAGTAAAAAAATTGGGCTGGGGGTGCAGCTCAGTGGTCCAGCACTTGCAGAGGATGCAGGCGCGAGGCCCTGGGTTCAAACCCCAGTGCCGAGAAGAAAAAAAAAGTGGTGTATATAGATAATGGAATATTATTCAATAATAAAGAAGAATGAAATTATGTCATTCACAACAAAAATGGATGGAACTGGAGATCATCATTTTAAGCAAAAAAACTGAGACTCAAAAAGAGTGATATCTCATGTTCTTATATGCAGGAGCCAGATCTACCTTAAAGAAATAAAAATATATACACACACACACACAATTGTACATATCTATGAGTCAGACTTGACTCGATGGCACCTAACAACAACAACAACAACAACAAGATTGGAAAGTACAAGTGGACTCCACATGAGGGGGGCAGGAACTAGAGGGGGAGAGGGAGAAAGGGGGAAAGGAGAACAACATAGGGATAAAGAGGGAGAGAACAAGTGCAAAACACAGGATGCAACTCTCTGAAAATCCCATAATGAATCTTATTATCCTGTATGCAACTTAAAAAAAAAATCACACTGTATCTCCTAAATACCTACAATTACATAAAAAAAGAAAAACTGGAAATTAAAATTAAAATACTATGAAACATTAAATATTTAGGGATAAATCTGACAAAGGTTCCAACAGACATGTATATTGAAAACTAACATAACATTACTAAGAGGATTTAAATGAGAGACATAGCTATAGATCAGATGACTCAATATTATTAATTCTTTCTAAATTTATAGGTATATTCAATACAATCTCAAAATCCTAGTGAGCTTTCTTTAAAAAATAGAAGCTGACAATCTGACACAAAAGGTCAAATGGAAATGTAGGAAATCAAGAATAGCCAAAATAACTTGAAAAAAGAAAAATGCTGGAGGGTTAATGCTATCATTTTCAGGAAAATGATAAAGCTCAATAAAGACAATGTGGTACTGACATCATGACAGTCAAAAAGGCCACTGGGACAGAATAAAGATTCCAGGCATGGACCCATAAATGAGCACCTGACAAGGGGCAAGGCAATTCGGTGGAGAAAAGGCAGTTTTTTCCACAAATAGTGATAGAACACATAGACATCCACCTGCCAAAAGAAAAAGAAAAAAGAAAACATTCACTTTGATCTATACCTCACATTACATGTAAAAACTGACTCAAAATAGACCACAGACTTGTACATAAAAAAAATTTTTTTTTGAGACTGGGTGTCTGTGTATCCCAGGCTAGCCCGGAACTTGCTATGTAGACCAGGTTGGCCTCAAACTGGCATCGACCCTCCTGCCTCCTGAGTGCTGGGATTCCAGGCATGTGCCACCATGCCATGTCTGTCCACATGTGGTAAAGTGATAAATTTTCCAGAAGAAAATGTAGGCAAAAATCTGTAATCCATAAACAAATTAATAAACTGGACTTTATCAAATTTAGAATCTTCTGCCCCTTAAAAGATACTGAGAATGAAAAAATAATTCACAGAGTAGAGGAAAACATTTGTAAAGCATTATTTGGGAAAAAAGCTTGTATCTGAATGTATGAGGAAATCCCAATCTCAATAATAACTGAACAAACAGTGCAATTAAAAATTAGGCAAACTATATGAACAAGTATTTAGCAAAACAGAAGGCAAAAAGGTACATGAAAATATGTTTGGCACCATTAGTCATTAAGGAAATGCAAATTAAACTACAGTGACATACTGCTGCCCACCAAGTACAATGGCTAACTTAAAAGAGATTGACCATACCAGGTGTTGAGGAGAACTTGGAAGACCTGGAATTCACATACACTGTTGGTTGGAATGTGAAATTGTAAAATAGTTTTGGAAAAAAGTTTGATAATTTCTGAAAAACCTCAACATATACCTTACCATATAATCCATCCATTCCTCTCTTAGGTATTTAATCAAGAAAAATGAAGACATATACAATAACTTATATTAGCAAGAATTTTACTTAACCAAATCCTGGAAACCACACGTCCATCAACAAATGAATGGATATACCATGGCATGGCTATACAGGAAGACATTGTTAACAAAGAAAGAGATGCTAGAGCATAGATGAGTCTCAAAATAATCAGGTTGGGTAAAAGAATCCAAAATATAAAGGTGCATATTGAGTGATTCCATCCATATAAAATTTTAGACAATGTAAAATAATATGCAGTGCCAACAAGTAGATTAGTGGTTGCCTGGCAATGGGGGTGAAGGGATGGGAGGGAGGTTTACCAAGACTGCATGAAAAGTTGAGGTGGAGGGTGATGGATTTATGGGTGTATACTTACATCAAAAATAATCAAATTGTATACTTTAAATTTGTACAGTTTATTATATGTCAGTTATACCTCAATAAAGCTTTTCTAAAGGCCATGCTATGCCTTTTCTCCAATGTATTTTAACAAGGATTCAGAAATGTTCAGGACTCCACCTAATAAACTTCATAAATAATGGTGAAAATAATTCTTCAGATTCTAACATCTTCATCAAGAATAAGGGGGAAATATACAGATATCCTAGAGTCATATACATATTTTTCACTTATGACAAGGGTTTTCTTATCCTGAATTATGTCTTCAGATTTTAATTTAGATTGTAAAACTCTAATCATGTTTGAAAGAATGTCTCCTTTAATATTCCAGGTAATGTATTCATTGGTACAGTGAATTGTCCAAAATAGGTTCTCAATAAACATTAAAGAAAAAATGGATGAATAAATGAGAAACCCACAATGAAAAAAAAGAAGGTATGTATGTATATATGTATGTATGTATGTATGTATGTATGAATGTATGTATGTATGTATTCTGAAAGAGAAAGTCTCTCACAGTGTTGCCTAGCCCAATCTGGAACTAAATATGTAGCCCAGGCTGGCCTTGAACTTGCAATCCTCCTCCCTCAGCCACCTGAAATTATAGGCATGTGCCACCACACATAGCTGAGAAGACATTTCTTGACAGGAAATGTTTCCCTCACAAGCTACCCAAGTAAACTATGAAATCTCTTAGCCTGAAGAACTTCAAGATCTGGATAAACTTTTGTTATCTTAGCTAGCTTAGGTGCAGCCTTGCTGATATCCCAGGAATGAGTGAAATCAGCTGGTCAGGAGATTCTTCCCACATTTCCTAATGCTTCTGATGTTATTCAGATGATCCTATTTGAACCACCCAGTTGTAAATGCAGGAATCCTATCTGCAACAGCTATAAGCTGTTACATGACATCACGTGTGTAAGGACAAATATTTGAAATGTCCTGGTCATTTTATAAACCAGCTAGCTCTATTCTACAATTTCAGGCACAGTCAGTGGACAAACCTTATAACCATTGTACAGAAGAGGAACCACATATAGAGCAAGAAACTGCATCAAGCAACTAATTACAACCAAGCATGTTCTTCCTTTAATATCAAAATCTATAAAATACAACCTTCCCCTTTTATTTCTGGTTTCTCATCTACTTGTAGGCCCTTTCTCTTTGTTTTTGTCTTCCTCTCTCTGGTTCCTTATCCTCATGCACACAGCATCTCCTCTGCCTCCACCCTCATTTTCTATGACTAGGGAAAGGAGCAGAAGTAAATAAGGAATTCCAAAAGCTGTCCTTCCAGAAAGCAAAATTCCTTTCTGCCCTCAAGTGTTGATAAAACACCATCATTTTCTTACCTCTTCCCAGAAACTAAGTTCCAATGAAGATTCTAAACACACCCATGTGGTATACAAGATGTTAGAGGGTGCCACATTTGTTTGTTCACTGGTAGGTCCTAAATAGTGACAAAAAACTCACTTCAAATTGGAAACTCTCTTCACCAGGAAGGTGGGTCTCAATTTGCAACTTTAGTTCTCCCAGGTACTCTTATTTCAGATGGATCCTCCTATCCATCTACTTTTTTGCTATTTTCTAGATAGAAAGGTGATTTATTTTTTTATTAGTAATTTTTTCAGTTAGCATATAAAATAACGGATTTCATTATGACATTTTCATACATGCGTATTACTGTACATTGCTCATATGAATTCCCCTTTACCCTCTCATTTTCCCTGGTCCCTCCTGCTTAAAGAGGTTTACTTTATATTTGAGAAACTAGAAAAAGCTCCAATCTCAAAAACAAAATGTAATATAAGCCAAATCAACATCATTCCACCTCCTAAGATATAACTGTAAATTTATATTGTTAATTTATGATGAATGGTAGAGGCAAGATCTTAAGATAACTCTTAAAGCAGATATGCTTTTGATTTCTTGTATCAAATTCATATTCTCTTATTTTATTAATACTATTAATGATTATTATTTAAAGGAAGACAGATATTTTCAGCTAAATCTAGGGGAAAAAAACCCATATATCAGATTTTCAAGCTGTTTAAAAAGTTCTCCCTTTCCATAGAAAAGAAATATTTTTGTTGTTGTTGTTTGTGTTTTTCAGAATATTTGGAAAGCGCAGAAAAAAAAAAGCAGAAAATAATTTGGAACTTCATCAATCAAGGCAACCACTGTTAACATTTAGCATCCTTGGTTCCAGACTCTAGGCTTTTTCCTGCCCTCTACCACTCACCCAGGTCCAACCTGATATGTTCTCAGCCAAAGGAATGAATTTGCCCTTGTGAATGGTGTCACATGGTGGGGAGGAGCCAAGGGAATCACTCTTGAGCCACCCAAGTGAGATAAAGGAGTGAGGCTGTCATGGTGTAAGACAGCCACAAATACTAGTATTCTTCAGCTCACATGCTCTGCAAAACAAAGTTTGGAAAGTGCTTTGTTAACACAAAGCCTTGTCATTAATGGCTACCTGGGCACTGTAGCAGGCCCAGATAGGAGAGACCGAAACATGCTTTAGGATGTGCCTTAAATTCCTGCCCACTGCTTTCCCTAAAAGTAAAATCAGCTTACTACTGTGTAACCAATGACTAATTGACCACTCTGACCCATACACAAGAAGACAGACAAGAGAAAAGTCACCTCAAATAACTCAGAGGAGGGTCAGGTTCCTGTAGAAAGAAATAAATTGACTTTATAATTTCTAAAGGTAGATAAATGAATTTTTACCTTGCTATCACATATCTATTATAGCAAGTAGGAAAATGAAAGTCAAAACATAATTGACATTTTTCTATATAAAACTTGGGGCTGGGGTTTAGCTCAGTTGGTAGAGTGCTGCTCTGCATGCTCTGAGCCCCTAGGTCCAATCCCCAGAAATGCAAAACTGGGAGAAGGACCTGGCAATCCACTCCCGAAACAATCTGCCATTGAAAACCCTATGAATAGCAGAGAAGCACTGACATAGTGCAGGGCATGGCACAGTGTCAGTAGGTGTTCTGTTCTGTTGTACATAGGGTCTCTATGAGTCGGACCCAACTTGATGGCACCTAACAAAACAACATAAAACTTGGAGGTTGTCCTCCAAGTAGACAGAAAATAACTGAAAGTAAACAATGTTCTCACTAAATCAGTAATCACCCTGTTATACATAAACCTGTATTTTTCTTGTTGTTGAACAAGTTTCTCCACAAAGGATCAGCTGCCACACCACTTTTATGAAATGCTATCCTATTAGGGGAGGTCAGTTTTTTTCCATCAATGATTGCTTGTGGTTTCACTTTGGTCTTTATAGAGACATAGAAGCTTGACTAGTAATTTAATAAAAACTATTTTGTGGTTTTCCATTTTCCCACAATAATAAGTCTCACATTCCCAAAAGACTACCTTAGTTTGAGTTTTTATATGGCCTTAATTTTGTCAGGCCTGCACTGTGGTATTAGATCCCATTAGATCTCGGAAGCTAAGCAGGGTTGGGCCTGGTTAGTGCTTGGATGGGAGAGCACCTGGAAATACTGGGTGCTGTAGACTTGGGAGAAGGACCTGGCAGCCTACTCCCCCAAACACAATCAATCATTGAAAATCCCATGGATAGCAGAGAAGCACAGATATTTGTGCTGGGCATGGCACAGTGTTGGGTAGTGTTTCATTTCCTGTATGTAGGGTCACTATGAGTCAGACCCAACTTGACAGTACCTAACAACCTCAGTTTTTTTCAGGCTTTTATTTATTACTTATTATTTCTGAAAAGGCTGGGGTTTAACTCAGTTGGTAGACTGCTGCTCTTCATGCTCTGAAGCCTTAGATTCAATCCCCAGCACTGTAAAAATGAGAAAAGGACGGGGCAGCCCACTCCAGAGTACAATCCTAAAACAATCAGCCATTCAAAACCCTATGAATGGCAGAGAAGCAGTGACATAATGCTGGGCATGGCACGGTGTCAAGGGATGTTTTGTTCTGTTGGATATAGGATCGCTATGAGTTGGACCTGACTTGATGGCACTTAACAACAACAACAACAACAACAACAACAACAACAACAATTTATCTGAATGGCCAAGTATTAAACTATGGTTTTTCTAAATTTCCTTTTCTAAATTGAGAGATAATTCTTCAGAAGTTTACGGTAAGAAGCCATTTAGAGATTTGGGAAAGTAAGAATTTTGGAAAAACTAGAATGGAATTCTCAATGTCATTCAGATTTGAAATTAAAATATCATATTTACTATTTACCAACTGTTAAAAATGTTTATTCTTCCATCGTTTCAGGTGAAGCAGCAGAAATAAAATTACTCTTTAAATCATTTAATACAAGAGTTCTTTGTATTGTCTGAAAGGTAATACGTAGACAGAAATAAGTCACATTTAATACCAGAGTTCCTTGTATCCCCTCCTCACATACTATACTATACTGTACTATACTGGGGCTGGGATTTAACTTAGTTGGTATAATGCTGCTCTGTAGTCTCTGAGGTCCCAAGTTTGATTTGAGCACAGCAAAAATGGGAGAAGGATGTGGCAATTCACTCCCAAGACAAGCCCCAGTCAGCCACTGAACACCCTCTGAGGGTCACTATGAGTCAGACACAACTCAATGGCACTTAACAACAACAACAACATACTATACTATACTGACATACATAGGAAGCTTTTCCCATAGATAATGTCTATGACTGAATTTCTGCTTCAAGACATCAAAATGACTTTAGTGAACATCCAGATCTAAAGAGAAGCAGTACATTGTCATTTCATACTTACTAAGGAAAAACAACCATAGCTGGGCAAATATTGTTAGAATTATTGGGGGGAGTATATTAAAGGTAACTTTATTCAGCACTAGTAAATACAAGGGGTTCTGCCTTCTTGTGAACATTCTTTTTTCCCCAGACTAAACAAATTAGTCACTTGGATATTCTTTGCACATCCTGTAGCTGTCAAAACTCTTCCTTGACATGGATTCAAAGCTGTAATTTTCTCCATGCATCATCCTTTTTTTGGGGAACAGGTATGCAGTTTTTGGTTTATGTCAGTTTTGTTGACATTCCTTGCAAACATCTTTTCTGATGCAATGTTTCACAGAATACTTCTTTTTAATATTGATCCTTAGCAGGGGGAGGAGCCATATAAACACATAAATATTTCTATATTTCTATGTTTAATTAGCCTTGGTTTTTTAAACAGATATTGTTAATTAATGGGTAAAATGTAATCAGCCTTTCTTTTTTCATTCTCAATGTTTAGCTGTGTGTTCTCCAGCTATATATAATTCTCAAATCTGTGTTACTTTCTCAGATTTGGGCTCTTATAGGGAACTATCTGATGGACCTTCCCATGAGGCTCAGGATCACACAAAGCTCAGCATGTCCAGAACTGAAATCACCATGATCTCTAAATTGCTACCTTACCTGCATTTTCTTGGTCACCTAAGTTTATAACATGGGAAACCACTTTAAATTCCCTCCTTCCACCACCACTGCATATGCCCACTACTTACGAGGTGCCACCAACTATACCTTTTTGAATTCATCCTTCCTCTATTCCTGTCACCCTTATTCAAATGCAGGTCTCCATTTGTCTTTGCCTGGATTTGTCAACAGCTTCCTCTCTTCCTCTACCGTTTGGCTTCTCAGGCATATCCTAAATGTTGGTGCCAAATGGCTCTATCTAAAAAGCAAATGGTGTGTTCATTCTTTAGGTCATATTAATAGTTCCCTGCAGACTACAGGTGGAAATGCAAGGTTAACTCCATTTCCATATCTTGGTATGGCCAAGCATTTCCTTCATGGCCTGGCACTAGTTCACTTCTTTACATTCATCACTTAACAACCATTTCTTCAGCAACTCAACTGCACCTTGTAATCCCCCAAATACTTCCCACCTGGACTGGTTCACTGACTTCTTTTTTTGCCTCTTCTAGGGGAATCTTGCTAACCACCTGCTTATTCCTTCATTCCCTTCTCTTCCTCCCTGTATTGCACAGCCCACGCCCCCATTTCCCAGCCTCTATTAAGAAGCCACATGTGCCTCTCTCCAGTCCCTTTATGCTCCCACCTCACTCTGCATCACCATCTATCACGATGTTTGTTTCCTATACTGTTTTATAATTATCTGTTTATATTACCAGTCTCCCTTTGCTGGACTGTAACTCATTTCTTACTGTTCATTGTATCCTCAGTGCCAAACGCTGTTGTTAAGTGCCCTTGAATTGGTGTCTGACTCATAATGACCCTACGTACAACAGGCGAAACACTATTGCCAGTATTTCTCTGCTATTCATAGGGTTTTCAATGGCTGACAGCTTTTTGGGAGCGGGTTCCTGGGTCCACCCACGCCTACAGTAATTGATGTTCCCAGGTGGTCTCCCATCCAAGTACTAACCAGGCCTGACCCTGCTTAACTTCTGAGATCTGATGGGATCTGATGCTGCAGTGGTAATGGTTGCAGGCCTAACATAGTTGCAGTGCCTAATATAGTACCTGGTATACATTAGATACTCGGTAAATGTTTGCTAGACTGTGAAACTAGAGGTGCATTCTCTAGATTTACAGGTGTACATGCAGGGAACTAAGCTGGACCCAAGGAGAACTGTGTCTTCTGAGTCCTGGCAAGTTCTAAAAACAATTTAAGACTTTACACCAGCAGTTCCCAACTTTTTTGAAAGAAGGGATCTGTTTCATTTTTCCACAGGGAGTAGGGAAAGGGGGTGGGTGAGGTAATTTAAGGATTATTCAGGTTCATTACATTTATTGTATAAATGTTGATGAAGCTTTGCTCGCTGTTCATATAGGTCTATAGACTGGAGGTTGAGGACCACTACAGGCATTATATTTTCATACAGTTAAACAAAAATACCCAACTACTTGACATCAGCAGAAAAAAGGCAGTTGCGAGGGGGGGGGGGGAAAGAGTTCAAGACCAAATGAAATATTTAGGTAAAAGGCTGGTAGGGAAGGATATGGCTGGAACCTGGACTCTGACCTTATAAGGTTGATTTTCTTGATTCACAAATGGCTTTATGTTTCAAAATGAGTGAGTACAAAAAGAAATGAGAAAATTTCTTTTTAGTTACACACAAAAAAGGTAGAGAGGAAAGCAGATTCTAGTGCTGATGCATTTAATTGATATTTGTAGATTCTATAAGATAACAACAGCTTTGGGCAGTGATGATGGCCTCATTCCAAGGGAAAAGACAGGAGCAGAGAAAAAGGCCTCACCAGCAGCAAGGCGAAGGGGCAGGCAAGTGGGCTTATGGAAACCATGGCTCTGCTGGCTTCCATGTGAATGGCTCTCCTGAACTCCACATCTCCCTGCAGGTGTTTGTCTGTGACACACCACTGGAGCAAACAGAAGTACAACCAGGCTCCCCACCAAAGGCAGGTAGTTGCTGTCATTCCATCCCACTTAAGGCAGCAAACCTCTACTGGGCACTTCTATGTATCAGTCCAGGGCTGAGATGTGGGAATAAAAGAATTAGGCAGGGTTTCTAAACTTAAGGAATTTACTGTTTAATGAACTAAAGAGAACAATGCTAGAAGACCTGGTAAACTGTCTGATTATCAGTAATGAAGAGCCAGGGAATACTTTGAATAAGGGAGAGAGAAGGGTGAGAGATCAAATTTCCATATGTATATAGTGGACAACTGAGATAGAGAAGTGAGTGTAAGCCAAAAATTGATAAACATAACTTGGACCAACAAATGACCCAGTGTTTGCACTGAATTTCACAGATGCAGCAGACTGTGCTGCTTCCTCTGAGTTCAAAGGGTTATCTATGTGCTGTTTTGCAGGCAGCATGAAATGCAATATTTTGGAGGTAAATTAGGACCATTTACTTAAAACTGTGGACTAGTTACATAGCTTCTTAACAAATACAAACTTTAAAATAAAATCTAAGAGTTATAAAACATTAAAATAAAGCATAAGAGGTACACTGGTATTCATGGAGGAAGACAGTAAGATTTCATTAAATGATTGTTAGGTATAGATTTGCTTCTGCTTCAATGTTGTCTAATCTGAAAAGCAACTGAATGGTATATAAAACATGGTGTGTAAAATACCTTATTAACAATGTGCTTGACACTTTATAGTAAGCATGTTTCTGTTTCTCTTAGCATTGGGCATCAGCCTGGTGAAGTAGAAATAAACAGTCCAGAGGCTGGTATCCCAAAATAGGTTAGTCAGAGGGCTCACTTGTTCTGTGTTAGATTAAATAAAATAACCTGCAGAAAGTAGAGCTCACACTACATAGGACATAGTATTTGTCAAGTAAAAGCAATTTCTTATTCTCTCTCCCTTGAAATTTGAAATCAAGCTGTAATGAATAATCCTAGACCAAAAACTTAATTATGGGGGGTGGGTCAGGGAATGGATAGTTTTTATAGGTTTTACAGTGCTGTTATTTGACCTCTCAAGGAATGCTTATATAGTAACGTTGATAAAAATAAAAATTAATAAAAGTAAGCCACAGTGCACATAATCTCCTAGGAAATGGCTGTCAGTACACTTCATGCAGGTAAAACATGAACACAGCCTTATCCCAGACTTCAAGGAATCTACCATCCAGTATGAAAGTGTATTTGATAGTCAGATGAAAGAACGTTGAACTTGATATCAGGAAATCTAGATTTGATTCCAGATTCTGGCATTCATTAGCTATGTGACTTAGGGTAGTACTGTAACCCTGAATGTCTGTGTCTTCATCATTAAATTAACAGTGGTCAGTGGTAGACCACTTTCCTAGAATGTATAAGATCCTAGATTAAATCCTCAATACCACAAAAAAATAAATAAATAAAAAATAAAAACAAACAAAAAACAAAAACAAAAAAAAAACAAAAAAAAAAAAAAAGGAAGGAAGAATGGGTAGGAGGAATCCTAAATTTAAATTTAAATTTAAGTTGGGCATGGTAGTGCACGTCTGTAATCCTAGCACCTGGGGAGGATGAAGCAGGAGGGTTGCAAGTTTAAGACTGGGCTACATAGAGAGACCAGGTCTAAAAAAAAAAAAAAAAAAAAAGAAGAAGAAAGAAAAAGGAAAAAAGAAAGGAAGGAAAGATGGGTGGATGAGTGGAAGGAAGGAGGGAAGGAAGGATAAAAATAACAGCTAGGCACTCTTTGTGTACTCCTGTAGTTCCAGCAACTGGGGAGGCTGAAGCAGGAGGATCTGGAGTTTGAGACCAGAGGCAACCTGCACAACTTAGTAAGACCCTGTTTTAAAATAAAAAAGGGGCTGAGGGTGCAGCTCAGTGATAGAGCACTTGCCTAGCATGCATGGAGGTCCAGGGTTCAACCCCATGTACCTTAAAAAAAGAGAATAAAATAAATAAAGTCAGTATGATTACATCAATTTCAAAAGAAGTTGTTGTGAGGGAGTAAACAAAATATTTCTTGTGAAAGTCCCTGGGTACAGGGCTTGGCACAGAGCTGGTCCTTAATAAACATAAATTGATTCTGAATCTCTGTGAGCTGCACTGAATTTGACAGGCAACTCCGGGAGACAGAGTAAAACCTTTATGTTCTTGTAATGCAAATAAGCAATAACAACAAAGCAAAGCAGATAAAAAACTCAAAACAAAACCAATTAACCCACCCCCATATACTGAGCATTATTCTAAACAAAATGTGGAAAGTCTACACAAGAAAACACTTAAAGAAGGTAAAATTATTCCCAATACAAAACATTCCTCACTTTACATGAAGATGCTCTCCAAGATTCCTTTGGGTTTCAGACTCTTCTACCATATGTTGTGTATGTGCAAAATACATATGTACACATTTTATGTACACATCTCCATCTTCCTATACTTTTATTATTTAAGAGATCATCCATCCCTACTGTTAAATGAAATCCTTTATTTAACAATCATCACCCTTCACAGGTAAAAAAGAAACCACCCTCACTTTTGAACCCACATCTGTGGTCACGCGTCCTTTGGTTTTTGCACGCCCCCCCCTCACTAGTGTAAGCCAGGGCAAGAAAGGAGAAGCTAGAGACAGAGGAGACCCTTTTGCTCAGGAGGCTGCTGGCTGGTATCTTCTCTCCTGCTCATTGGCAAGCTTATTGGCCCCACGGGGAGAAACTGAAGGAGGTATGTGTCCTTCTCCACATGGCTCTAGGGTGAAAGTACAATCAAGATCTGGTAGAACAATGGCTCCCAGTGAAGGGGATGTGTTCTCCACTAGAACCCTAGAGGGAAGAACAGAGCACTTTACCAGCTTAGAGCTGGGCAGCTAAGTAATGTGCTGTGGCTCCTTTAAAAAAGGTTCCCTGAATCCTAACTGAATCAACAGAAGGTTTATTTACCCACTTTGTGTCAACACAAACTTGTAACCTCTGTCCCAGGGAAAGCAAAAGAGAAAAGAAAAAGAAAAAGAAAAAAAGTCTGCTCTGAAATCACTTAGCTGCCTACTTCATGTCCTGGTCATTCCAGAGGGTCCCCAGCATGCAAAGGCAGATAGGTCACATCCCACTGGAAATAGTTGCTCATGTGTTTTGGGTTAAGAAACCAGGTGGAGAGGCGGAGTCGTGGAATGGAAAAAGAGGACTGGGGAAAATTACTTCATCTTTATTTTGGTTCTGCATCTAGGAAGCTGTGAAACACGCCTTTTAACCTGTCCACTTTCTCAATCTGGAGAAGAAAAGGTTTGAATGATATACTTTTGGCTACTGCCTCTGGTCCCAAAACATGTGAAACAAAACTTTTAAACTGAGATTTTTATTATTAAATTGGAACAAAATAAGCCAGGTAGGGTGGCACATACCTGTAATCCCGGCACTCTGGAGGTTGAAGCAGGAGAATCTGCACAAATTAGAGGCCAGAGAGAGATCCTGGGCTATGCGGTGAGACCCTGTCTCAAAAGAAATATAGGAACAAAGTAAGGTAAGTGAATAAAACATAAGATTTAAAATGACAGAGAAAGTGAAAGAAAATTGGGAAGGGTAGATTTAAAAGACAATCAGAAGTTAATGAATCAGAAAACCATGGAAATGACGAATCTAAGAACTGCCTTCTTAAAAAACATCACAGCATCTGCTAAAGGTAAAGATAACACTTGAAAGAAATTGCAAATACACTACATCAGGAATAAAAATGATGTAACCACAGATGTAGGTGAAGAACAAAACATACATACCATGTTAGCAAATCTGAAAATTTGTAAGAAATAAACCACACCTGGTGGCACACACTTGTAATCCCAGCTAAGGCAGGAGGATCCAGAGTTAAAGACCAGCCTGGACCACCTAGGGAGAACTTGTCTCAACAAAACAAAACAAAACAAAACAAAACAAAAACCCAAAACAAAAAAAGAAAGAACGTTGGTAAGAAATAAACAATGTTATGTTGTTGTTGTGTTGTTAGGTGCCATTGAGACGTGTTTGACTCATAGCAATCCTCATAGGGTTTTCAATGGCAGATTGTTTCAGGATTGCCTCAGGAGGAGATTGGCTCATCCATCTCCCTTTTTTGTGGTGCTGGGAATCAAAACTGGGACCTCAGAGACTGCAGAGCAGTGCCATACCAACTGAGCTAAGTCCCAGCCCCAAACAATGTTATAGGAAGCTGTTACTAAATTAACTCAAGAAAGACTTGAGGTCACAACATACCAGTAATTATGGAAAAAATTATGGTAGTTATTTGTTGTTGTTGTTAGGTGCCATCGAGTCGAGTCCAACTTATAGCGACCCTCATAGGGCTTTCAATGGCTGACTGTTTCGGGATTGCCTAGGGAGTGGGTTACCACGTCCTTCTCCCATTTTTGCAGTGCTGGGAATCAAACCTAGGACCTCAGAGACTGCAGTGTAGCGCTCTACCAACTGAGCTAAATCCCAGCCCATGGTAGTTATAGCACTCATTAAAAAATAAAACACAATTTCCCCAAAACCACTAGTGCCAAATTATTTTATAGGTAATGGTGAAAACAGATACTTCTGGAAACTAGAAAAAGATAGAAAGAGTCCCAATTCATCTAATAAAATATATGCACCCTTGACACAAAGAACAGAAAAATACACTGCCAAAAACTAGCAATGCAAAAACCTATCCTAAACAAAAACATAGTAAATCCGATGTATAGAAAATTATAACTAAGGAAGCTTATTCCAGCAACACAAAAATAGTTTGACATTACAAATTTGGTTAATAATAAATTGCCTTAATTGGTTATATTTACTCTCAAAAAAGTGGAAAACCACATGATCATTTTAATCCTGAAAATCACTTAAAATTCATAATCCCATCCTGATAAAAAATTATAGTTTTCTAGAATTAGAGGAATTCATTAAAATGATAAAATTATAATCTAAAACCAACCTCCAACACCATATACAAAAGAGCATACTACAGCTGGTGAGGTGGCCCACATTTGCAATTTCAGTGACTCTGGAAGCTGAGGCAGCAGGATCACAAGTTCAAGGCCAGAAGCTGACTGCATAAATAAGCAAGACCCTGTATCAAAAAAAAAAAAAAAGGGCTAAAGGGCTAGGGGTGCAGCCCTGAGGTAGAGCACTTACAAAGTATGTGTGAGGCCCCATTTTGCTTTCCTATACATTAAGACAGGAGAATTATGTTTGAGGCTGGTATGGGCTACATAGTGAACTCCAGGCCTGTGTGGGCTACATGGTGAGACCCTGTCTCAAAAAATGAAAAAAGAGAGAGGAAGAAAGTAAGAAAGAAAAGAAGGAGGGAAGGAAGGAGAGAAGGGAGGGATAAAGGAAGGAAAGGAGGGAAAGCAAGGCAAGCCAGGCACCATGGTACACATCTATTATCCCAGCACTTGAGAGGCTGAGGCAGGAGGATCAATGCGAGTACAAGACCATCCTGGTCTATGTATGTAGCAAGTTCCAAAATAGCCTGGGCTATATAGCAAGACCCTATCTCAAAAAATCTAAATAAATAAATAAATAAATAAATAAATAAATAAATAAGAAAACCTAAGAGTGAACAAGAAATCTGTGGAACCCAAATGAGCAAAAGAAACAAAATGTTGCTCAGAAGTTGCTGAGAGACAGAAAAGTTGACTTTAAAATTACAGAACGGAAGCTGAGCATGGTGGCTCATGCCTGGAATCCCAGCAGCTTGGGAGGTGGCAGCAGAAGGATCACAGGTTTGAAGCCAGAGGCAGCCTGAATAACTTAGCGAGACCCTGACTCAAAATAAAAAATAAAAATAAAAATCGGCTAAGGGTGTAGCCCAGTGGTAGAGCACTTGCAAAGTACCCGAAAGTGTGTGTGTGTGTGTGTGTGTGTGTGTGAGACAAGAGGGGGCGGTGAGTGGGGTCCGACTCATAGTGACCCTATGTACAACAGAATAAAACACTCCCCAACCCTGTGCCATTCTTGGCACTATGTCAGTGCTTCTCTGCTATTCACAGGGTTTTCAATTGTTTCAGAAGTGGGCTGCCAGGTCCTTCCTTCAAGTTTGCAGTACCTGGTATTCCCAGGCAGTCTCCCATCCTAGGGCTAATTAGGCTGACCTTGTTTAGCTTCTGAGATCAGACAGGATCAAGCACCAGGGTGGTATGGCTGCAGGTAAGTATAATTCCTAGCACTGAAAACAAAACAAAACAAAATAGAGAAAACATCTACTCTCTCCATATTAGGAGGACTTCCAACAAATAAAAACTCCAATAGAGAGCTGGGCATAGTGGTGCATACTTGTAATACCAGCTACTTGGGAGGCTGAGGTAAGAGGATTGCAAGTTGAAGTCTAAAAGAAGCCTGAATAACTTAGCAAGACTCCATCTCAAAATAAAAAATAAGAAGTAAAAAGCGGGCTAGAGGTGCAGCCCAGTTGTAGAGTACTTGCAAAGTGTGTGTGAGGCCCTGGGTTCAACCTCTAAGTACCACAGGAAAAAAAAAAATCCAATAGAATTTATCTGTCAACTTGACAATTTTTTTTTTTTTTTTTTTTTTTTTTTGCGGTACTGAGGGTTGAACCCAAGGCCTTGCACTTGCATGCTCTGCAAGTGCTAGACCACTGAGCAGCACCCTCAGCCCATTTTTTTACTTTATGAGACAAGGTCTCACTAAATTACACAGACTGCCTCTGGTCTCGAACTTGCAATCCTCCTGCCTCTGCCTCCCAAGCTGCTGGGATTACAGGTGTGCGTTACCATGCCCAGTGACAAAATGATTCTTAAAAAATTGACTTTGAGATACCCAAGACACAGGATGTGGAAATATTGAGAGACTGCTCTCAAGAAATCTGGAGGTCAGGAGAAACAGTCCGACCTAGAGACTGTTTAGGAGCCATCAGGGTCTAGAATCTAGATGATAGTTGACACCAAAGAAATAGAAGATTGCCCAAAAAACAGCTTTTAGAATAGTATGCAAGGCTAGAATGAATCCTATTACATTTAAATTAAAATGAGAGTGGAGAGAGAGGTGTGGTGGTGTACACCTCTAATCTCCCAGCATTTAGGAGGCTAAGGCAGGAGGATCCACAGGAGTTTGAGGCCAGCCTGGGCTGCAAAACTGCACAGTGAGTTCCAAGACAGCCTGGGCTGCAAGGTGAGACTGTGTCTCAGGAAAAAAAGAGAAAGAAAGAAAGAAAAAAAAGAAAAAAGAAAAACAGGGGAGAGGAAGAGATGGGGGTGAGAGAGAGAGAGAGAGAGAGAGAGAGAGAGAGAGAAAGAGAGGAAAGAAGAAGAAGAAGAAGAAGAAGAAGAAGAGTAGTAGTAGTAGTAGTAGTAGTAGTAGTAGTAGTAGTAGCAGTAGCAGGTGGGGAGGGAAAAGAAGGATAGGGAAGGGAAGGGGGAAGCAAGTACAGTTAGAAAAGACCTAAACACAATAATATCTCAGAACCTAAGGGAAAAGAGTAGGACCTGACTTGATGGCACCTGACAAGGAAAAAGAGATTTTGTGGAAGGATATTTCAAGGAGCCAACAGGAAGAAAATATTGTATAAGTCACTGAGCATTAGTCTACCCTGCCTTTTTATTTTAAAAAGGTTTCCCAAAGATCATTCTACTACGTCATAAGCATGAGGGTAGGACCTGTGTCTGTCTCATTCAACGTCGCATAGCATGGTCATTAATTTTTTCTACTTATGCAAAGGTCACAGTCATTATGTTACAGAAAGTTATCAACAGTCATACTTTTCACCTTATGCCTACTATTTATATGTAAATAAATACATTTATAGTTTGAAGAACCAACAGAAATGAAAGAAAGAAGAAATTCATTCTGAGGAGGAAGTCAATAGCCACAAAGATTAGTCTGAGTGACAAGATCTTTCTTGGACACCTAACCATTTTCTCCAAGTCCATTCTCTATCTTGAGATATGCACAAGTTTGGGAAGTTAGGTCAACCAGATTTCTGAAGTTTTGATTATGGATGCTCCCCTCTATGATTCAAATTCATAAAGACCCTATCTGCTGTTTACTCTGAGCTACATGAGCAGAGGATACATTTTTAGAATTTGAAATTACCATTAATGTGAAAACCCTGGGAAAGTCATGGAACAGAAAGAATACACATATTTTCCAAAATAAGCTTTTGGTGTCTACATTTTTAATTTTTATTTATTTATTATTTGCCTTTTCCACCTAAAAATTCAATTCTGCAGACAACTTCAGCTCATCCCACTTAAGTTTGGCAGTTTAGTTTGTAGCAAGATTCCAACTGGCCCAATGTAGCATAGAATGATATGTTAAACTATTAACACTGAAGTGATTAAACACTTCAGTGTAGTGAACTATACCACTTCTTTGAGAATTGCATTATTTTCATTATGGAATTTCTTTTTTATAGTGTCATAGGACAAAAAGTCTCTGTACATTTTGCATGCTCTCTACTTTCATGACAATGATGTTTAGACTTGGGTTATAGTCTTCCTTTTCTTTTCCTATTTCTTTTTCTTTTTTGGGGGGGATATTTTACTTTGTTTTGTTTTTTGTTTTTTCACAAAACATGTGGTTTTTTGTTTTCCAAATTAATTTGTTCTTATTTCTAACTGAACATCTTTCACTCAGTGTATTTATTTACTTACTTGTTTATTTATTTATGTATTGTGGTACTAGGGATTGAATCCAGAGCCTCATGTGTGAGAAACAAGAGCTCCACCCCTGAGCTACCTCGCCAGCCCTTGTTTTTTGTTTTTTTGAGACAGAGTCTCACTATGTAGCCTACTAACTACTGCTATGTAGTTGCAGGCTGGCCTGCAACTGAGTATGTAGACCAGGCTGGCCTCAAACATGAGGCATTCTTCCTGCCTCTGCCTCCCAGTAACTGAGATTGCAAGCATGTGTCACTATGACCAATTTTAGCTTTCTTTCAAATAAATATTTGGTGATAACATTATACAAGGGACACCATACTGAAAATCAATGGCATTCAGTTTGAATTCCAAATTCTTTTCTGCTTGTTTTGTAATGCGGGAGGTCACTTATCTTGCTTGTTCTTCAAACAGCTCCTATCATCTCACACACTAGGAACAAACCAGCAAGCTAAGAAAGTCTTCCAAGTTAAGAATGATTCAGTTCTAACCCTTAAAATGTTACCTAAAGCTCTGATCCAATAGCAGACAGAAATGGCTACGTGATGTCAGTCCAACATTTTATAATCTACAGACTACTTTCCTGATCTTTCATAAGAATAATCTTCACCCACAGAACAAACACATAATAAAATCAATAAGTATTTTTAGAATTACTACTTTCTTGCACAAAGCAATGTATTTTTAAAAAGTATATTAACTTTTAATGTTCCTAGCTGATTTTAGTGGTACTTGCATGTGATCCCAGCCACCTGAGAGGCTGAGGAAGGAGGAGTGCAAGTTCGAGGCTAGAGGCAGCCTGAGCAATTTAGCAAGACCTTGTCTCAAAATAAGAAAAATAAAAATAAAAAATGGACTGGGAATGTAGCTCAGTGGTAGAGAACTTGCAAAGTATGTGCAAGGCCTTGGGTTTAACCCCCAGGTACCAAACAAAACAAAGCAAAAACACCACATGATCAATCCAAGACTTCCATGACACTTCATAAAGTATAAAGGGCAGTTCAGAGTAACTGTAGAAGAGCCATCATAAGGATAGTATATAATCCATTTCCAAATGAATCACAGAGAAAGGAGGTGCTGTATGAGTTGTAAGTAAAAGATGATTGCTTCATTTTTGCTGGGCAGGAAAACATTACTTTAAAAGATTAACTAGAAAATGGATATCTAAGAATGGATAGGATTCATATTGTCATATAGAGAAACATGAGGAGAACATTCTGGAAGTAGCAATCATGGAAGCGGAAATGTGGAGGTCAGAAAGCACTTCAGGCCACTCTGACTGCTCATTTTTTTTGCTCTTGCTACCTGCCTGACTCTTTTTAATGGCAATGAAGAAAATAGTGAGAATGTCTTTATTTAGCAAAGGATTCAATGTTTTTTGGTATAACCAGATATCCCAGAACTAAAATAAGTTGCTCCAAAATAACCAGATGTGTAAATATAACAAAACCACTAACTGCCATTAAAGTTGCCTTAATTGCAGTCAGTGGTTGCTTAGTATAAGAAATATACACATTTAGAAAAAGAAAGCAGCCTAAATTCAGAATGGCTTTGCAAATGTTGCCTGTACTATCCACTCACAAATTCTGTTCCTATTGCCACCTCCATGAAA
The DNA here is from genome assembly GCA_007922755.1 of Pedetes capensis. Classification (NCBI taxonomy): domain Eukaryota; kingdom Metazoa; phylum Chordata; class Mammalia; order Rodentia; family Pedetidae; genus Pedetes; species Pedetes capensis. Next base: position 45,348 of record VMDO01013507.1, read on the forward strand.
TATTATAACTTCCTGTAACCAGCACAGGTTAGGTGTAGATTCTGCAGGAAGAGAAGTTAGTTGCAATCAATGCAAATTTGCATGTGGAAAAGCCAGTGATCCCTAGATTCACAGGGCTTCTCAGACTTTTATGTCCATACAGAGCCCTAGATAACTTGTTAAAATGCAGATTTTTGTTTTCAGTGGAACTGGGGTGGGGAACTTGGATAAATAATGTACTTATTTGTTTTGATTATTTATAAATGACCCCCTTCCCACTGCAATGTAAGGTCTAGGAGTTTGGGCAAGGGATCTTGTCTATATTGTTCTGCAGTGTATCCCAATCACTTAGAATAGCACATGTGGAACATTCAATCATTTGAGCTGAACGCATGAATGGGAAATTACCTGGGAACGCCACACAGGTGGGGGTGAGGATATCAATTCTGACTTTGAGATGTTTCCTCTTAAATCTCAGAAAGGTCTGCAGCATAGACAGAGGTGGCCAGAAGCTTACACCAGATCATTTCAGAGTTAATGACTTCCCTAAAGAAGTCAGCTTGCTTTGGGATCCAGACTTCAAATGCTAATACTAAGAGACATTAGGATTGATGTGCAATAGATTTCAGCCACCACTTGACTTCACAGGATTTTTTCCTGTCTACCAGTTAGGGTGCTCTGTGGGTTGTTCATGGATGAGCTTTGGACCCCCTTATCTCACTGAATCTTCACCCAAATTCTGCTTTTGCCCAAGTTCTGTATGGTTTGGCTGAAGAACTGAATTCCATACTACATGGATTGTTGAACTTCTAAGCTTGGCAAAGCTGAAAGAGCTTGGCACTGAGTTGGCCCCTAGCTCTAACACACACACATTCTCTCTCTCTCTCTCTCTCTCTCTCTCTCTCTCTCTCTCTCTCTCTCTCTTTCTCTCTCCCCCCCCCCACCTCCCTCTCCCTCTTTCACCATATACACACCCCATATACATATATGGCATCTTTTGAGCAAACATCACACTACACATTACTAATTCAACTTTGAAAAGTACTATATAGATGTTGTTGTTGTTAGGTGCCGTCAAGTCGGTATCCAACTCATAGAGACCCTCATAGGGTTTTCAATGGCTGACTGTTTCAGGATTGCCTTGGGAGTGGATTGCCAGGTCCTTCTCCCATTTTTGTGGTGCTGGGAATTGAACTCAGGACCTCAGAGACTACAGCGCAGCACTCTACCAACTGAGCTAAGTCCCAGCCTACTATATAGATAGTATCTCTTAATATGCATATGCATTTTGGCACCCTGTTTCCATATGGAAAATAGAATGCCCCAGTACCATTACTGAACATGGATCATTTCCCCTACTAGATCCGCAATGCCAATATCAAGTACCATGCATTAAGCTTCTATAGATGCATGGATATATGCTGTGCTCTTTATTTTGTTTGGTCTATATTTCTATCCCTGCACCAAAACTACTCTGATTAAATTAAGATAGCTTTAAATTAAGTTTTGATATCTGATAGAACAAAATTTCTCCATATAGGTCTTCAAACATGTCCTAGATATTTCTTTTTGTTTGCTTTGCTCTGTATTTTGGGTACTTCCCATAAGAATTTCAGAATCAGCTTATAAAATTCCACATTCTCATATAACCATGCAAAACCTCCTTGGAGTTTGATTGGAATTTTGTTGAGTTTTAAAACCAATTTGGTAAAAACTAACTTTGATTGAATCTTTCCATCTAAGAATATGGTATATATCTTTTATTAGCATCTTAGTTTATGTTCTTCAGTAATATATTGTCATTTTCTCCATAAGGACTTAAATATCCCTTTGATGCCAAGTACCTTTTAGCTTTCATCATTATTCTGAATGAGATCCATGTTCCCCCATTACCTAACCCTTGTTGATGCTGCCAGAGACTTTGGATATTTGTGGGTTGATCTCCTATCTGGCAGTCTGGCTGCACAGCTTTCCTAAGGCTTAGCTGGGAAGTGCAGGAGCTGGGAGTCTTCTGAGATCTGCCTGACTGATCCTTCAGGCAAGAGTGGGCACTACTCACATTTGAGCCCATGGTTTTCCTCTGGCAAGGCTGCTCATGAAAGGTAAGACATCAATCATGTTTAGAGCTCTCATTGCCCCATGATAAGATTTCATCCCATTAGACTCACCTTCAGACTAGAAAGTGAAAGTGGTAAAGTATCTTCCCTTGAGTCCTGAGCTGTGCTCTCCCCACCCTGAGCCTTTCTGACCTTGAAGCCAATGCTCTAATCTTTGCTTCCACATTTCTTTCCAAGTATTGCTTCCCTGATAAGAAAATGAATCCAGGCCTCAGTGTGAACACAGGATTTTACCAATTAGACCGCCAGGGTGGTATTGGTGTTTATCCAGAAACCCAGACTAGAAACTAAGGCATTGCACACTTCACCTTCAGCATCAGTCAAGCACTGAATCCTGTGGAGTCCACCTTCCTGGTGGCTCTCACATAGGCTCCTCACTGGGCAATGATAGCCTCCTGCATTTTCCACCCCACCCTCGCCTCTCACCTTACTGCAGGGAGATCTCTTATTACCAAATCCCGATCTTATCTGTGCTGTGCTTAAAAACCTCCAGTGCCTTCCATTGCAATGAGAATAAAACCTACCTCCTTTCCATAACCTGTAAGGGCTTCTCAATAAGATTCCTGCCTCACGCTCTGACTTCAGTTTGTACCACTGGGAAGAGCTGAGGCTCCACTCTGTCCCTCCAAATACTGTTCTCTACCTCATCACCTGGTTTAGCTCCTTATATAATTTACCACAATCTGAACTAATTTTTCTCCTAGAAAAAAATCTACCTGAAACATAGCTTTTGTCCATTCTTTCCTACCTTCATTTTACTTACTTATTTTGACACAGAGTCTCACTGTATAGTCCAGGAAGCTGTCTGGAACTCAAAATCCTCCTGCCTCAGCCTCCTGAATACTGGGATTAAAGGTGTGCACCACTATACCTGGGTCTTTCTTGCCTTGATTTGCCTGATAGCTTACTTAATAATTTGACTATGGGAAGGAATGAAACTTTTTTAAATTTTGTTTTTATATTTTTAACTTGTGGGAAAATACAAATTTTGCCATTTTAATCATTAATGTGTGCACCTCAGTGCCATCAAATTTATTCACATTATTGTGCATCTATCACCACTATCCATCTCCAGAACTCTTTTCATCCTTCCAACCCAAACCTCTATACCCACTGATGAGAGAAAAATCACTGAGATGTTCTAGATTTAATTATAAAGGGCAGAGAACGGAAGGGAAGAGAGATGGGAGTGTTAGTTAATAAATTATAGGCTGAAAAGAACAAAAGACTCCTTTACATTTCTGAACATGTATGGAAAACACTCCAATTCCATCACAACCTCCTAGATGCCCCCCCCACACACATCTTGCTTACAACCCCAACCGATCAGAAACAACAAGCACCTCTCCTTATAGACTTCCCTCCCATCCCAAAGCTGTCCCCATTGTGCATATTCCCGTCTCTCTTATCTATAGCCAGCGAAGGTTCAACGTATTACCACTTATGCCTTCTTTCCCCAAATTTTCACCATAAAAAAACTCCCCTAGGCTAGGCCTGGTGGCACCTATCTATAATCCCATCGACTCAGGAGGCTGAGGTGGGAGGATCACATGTTGGAGGCCAGAGGCAGCATGTGTAACTTAGCCAGACACTATCTGAAGAGAGAAAAAAAAATGAGCTGGGGGTGCAGCTCAGTGGTACATGAATACATGCAAATGTGCATGAGGCCCTGGGTTCAATTCCCCAGTTCCAAGAAAAAAAAAAAAAAGAAAAGCCCTTAGCTCCTGTGCAGAAGTATTTCCAACTTCTCATAGCTCCCCTGCTTGCAATTGAAGGAACTTGTTCTACTACCAGCCTTTTTTTCTGGCTACTATCTGTAATAAGCCTGCAGCTGTACCACTGTGGCATCTGATCCCATCAGATCTCAGAAGCTAAGCAGGGTAGGGCTTTGCTAGTCCTTGGATGGGAGGCCACCTGGGAACACCAGGTGCTGTAGGCTTGGAAGAAGGGCCTGGCAGCCTACTCCCAAAAAACAATCAGCCATTGAAAACCCTATGAATAGCAGAGATGCACAATAGTATTTAGTCTCTTGTAACGACTTGACGTCACTTAACAACATCTGTAATAAACCATTTTATTCAGAGATCCCTCGGTCTCAAGAGCTCTGGATTAACATTATTAAAGAATAACTCTCCCATTCCTGCCTTTTTCTGGTCCCTGACAACCACTATTTTATTTCATCTCTCTAAATTTGACCACTCCTAGCTACCTATCATGAGAGACATCACATTGTTTGTCCCTTTGTGGTTGGATTATTTCACCTGGCATAATGTTCTCAAGGTTCATCCACGTCGTAGCAGGTGTCAGAATTTCATTCGACTGAATAATATTCCATTGTGTGGTCAGACCACAGTGTACCTGCTCACAGACATCTGAGTTATTTCCTCCTATTTGTTATTGTGAGTAATGATGCTGTTGTACTAATTTTTAAAATGGATTTATTGTCGGTCTTCACCTGAATATAAGCTCCCAAAGGACAGAGCCTGATCACACAGAGCAGTGGCTGGCTTCTGGCAGGATCAGCATGAGACAACTGTAATGTTATGAGCCAAGTGTAATACTACAAGCTAAAGAGATCTATTTGGTGAATGTAACAATGTCAACGAGTCCTTTCATGGGCCAATAAGATCCCTTGACTCAGTGCAGGATGAGCCCATCTGATCTCTTTGCCTCTTCTTGCAACTTTTCAACCTAATCCTCCTACTTGGGCAAATGTGACCTTTCTAAAGGCGATCATGTTCTTCTCTGTAAAAACCTTCAGTAGGGGATGTGTTTTAATTGTGGAGTGCTTGTCTAGCATGCACAAGTGTAAAGAGGTTGCTCAGTTGACAGGACCACTGCCATCTTAGAAGACCACCATCCTGAGAAACTGCACACTGGAAAATTTTAACTGCCTGACTGCCTGATTAATTGTTACTTCCTAACCATTGATTCATTGTCTGTTAACTGCCTCTTCTGCCTCTATATCACCCTGTTTGCACCATTTATGGAACTAGCTGATTGTCTGTTATAGAACTGCTTATTTTTGTTTTTGCTTTTATGCCAACCACTTATACAAACCATACCACGAAGTTGGAAAGCCCCTAGATCATAATCTTGCCAAAATTTGCCCTTTTAAGCCCCTAGTAACTGTTCCTTGGGGCCATGGGTTTTAGAGAGACATGAGTCCTCTGTGGTCGCCAACTCAGTAAAGACTCCCTTTAATTGGCTTTTTGTTCCTTGTGGTGTGTTCCTGATTTCAGGTTACAACACAAGGTCCTGGGTTCAGTCCCTGGCACTACCAAAGAAACAAAAAGACCTTCAGTGGCTCCAACTGTTCTTGTCATAAAGTCCAAAGTCCTCCCCAGGGCTCCCAAGGACAGGCCCAGCTTCCCTAGTCAGTTTCCACTCTGGGCCAGCTCCTTGCTCCAGTCACACCAGCTTCCCCCAATCCCTTCAGTGTGGCAATGGTGACTCTGGGACTTCTGTAGATGCAGTTCCTTTTGTCTGAGACATCTTCTGCCTTCTCTGCACCTAGTCTTATTTGTCCTTCAGATTCCCCTTTGGACATCACTCACAGGAGATGCCTTCCTAACACCCCAGCCAGGGTTAATTGATCTTCTTACAGACTCTCCTCTTGTGTTTACAGGATTGTTTTTCATCTCATTAGACTGTAAACTTCACGAGGCAGAGAATCTCTCTCTTTTCCCCATTGAATCACCAATTCCTGGCATGGTACCTGGAACCTTATGGTAAGGTCTTAAAAACTACAAATGAATGGATGTATAAAAGCTCTCTACCATCTTGAAACAGAATCTAGCAATAGCACATCTAACAGATTAGAAAATACCAACCTAACTGTGTCCAGGTATTCTTATACTGTATCTAGGCCTCTTAGATGAATATGGCCCATATGAGATCTTTGTGAGATATTTTTTAACCTAATTACCTAAATCCTAATAAATGATGGGTCAAATGGAACTTCACTATCTGTCTTTTATGGTAGTGTGAAAGTTCCTGTCAGCAAGTGCCACCCAGGTAAGTGGGAATCAATTAGTAATAATAACAGAAGCTTCATATAATTAATTACTTAATTTTAAGCTGCCAAAAGTTAATTCCAATGATGTTACATCATGAGACTGGGGGAACTGTGAAAATAATTAAAAGGAGAAAGACAAGACATATGTCAAAAAATTCTGGCAAGACTTTTCCTTGGGGCAGCCCAACAATTGGAGAATCGGGCCAGTTATACTAACATGTATTAGCAGGCAATAATAAAAGTCGGACAGAGTTGTTTCATTATAATTTAATCACTGGTGTTAAGAAAGAATCTGTCCATAGATGTCAAAAGGATTCACAGAGGTAAAATGGGTCCACATAAGCCAGAGGAGGGATGTGAGTCACTAAATCTGGTGATGTGAATGCTGTGGCTACCTAGACACCCAGAATGATGTTCCTGTGGTTCACAATGGGACAGAGAAGACAGGTAGAGAGGAGAGAGGGGGAAGGAAGAAAGACACAGTAGTTTTAGTTCAGTCCATTTTTTGATTATTTTGTCTTGAGATTTGGGACCACACTATTTTATAATAAAAACTCCCTCTATCATTACTGACCATAAATTTTAACTTTTATACTAACACAATAAAAATGTGTTGATATTTGCACAGATTTAAAATGCTTATCATTTCAATTTATGATGCTTATCCCTTAATGATATTTACCACCTGGATCATAATGAAAAATTAAACCTTTGAGGCTCGTTAAATTAATCGCAGTATATCTACTTTATACAGTGGCAATCTATTCTGGTTCCCTAAAATGAGGCTGTAGTTCCATGACTGGAATATGGACATTCTGATGCTTGTTAAAATAAAAATTCCAGCACCACATCCCTAAAAATTCTGAATTTGAGAGGTAGACTGGGACCCAGGAATCTGTATTTTAACAAGCATTCCCCAGGGAGATGTTTATGCAGCAAGTTTGTTGAGAGCAATTATCATATGGAAATCAATAATTATTAACATGGAAATGAGATTATTAAATGAAAAGCACAGGCCACAAAATAGTGTGCATAGTGTAATATCATTTAAAAATGGCTAGATAGAAAAGTAAAAAGACTCATACAGAGATGTATAGGAAAACAGTTCCAGAGGACAGGAACTAAGACAGTAACAGTAAAGTGTTGGAGGATATGGTGTTCTTCAAAATATTTTTTGCATATATATATATGCAGGTGGCAGAAACAGGGCAGGATCTGGGGAGGGCTCAGACCTCGGCCGAACTGAGTGGGCCTCAGCCCCAGCACCCTCCTGGTCCACCTTGGGGGTGTCCAGATAATTCCCCACAGGACAGAGCTGTTACAGGGCAGAAAAAAATACAGCATCAGTCATATCAGGAATGGGGAGTGATAGGCCATCTTAAACACTATCAGGATTTTTTTCTTTTCTTTTTCTGATAAAAATAACACCGTAATAACCAAGACAAACTCAAAACCAAAACCAAAAACAAAACAATGGAAAACCATAAGCCCACACAAACTACAATATAAAAAAAAATAACATAACAATGACATTCTCATTTTGGGGGTGGGACCTCTCCATGGAAAGGTGAAGAGATGGTAAAGAGAGGATGTCAGTACACTATCATACATGCATTTTGCCACCTCTCCCTCTCTGGCCATGTGATCATTCTGACATCATCTGTTCTCTGTCTAACTAAATCATATCCATCCTTCAAGCCTGACTTGTTCCTCCATTGAACCCTACACAACATAATCCTATAAACACACAGTATTTTATCTGATACAGGTTTGCAAAACCTAGTGTTTGATATGTGTAATTAATCTCTTGAATTATTTAACTGTCATGTGAATCTTTTGTCTCTTCAAGTTGATTACCAGGCCAGGCAGAAGTGTAAAAAGTTGTCAAAATATATCTTTGGCACATAAATATTAAGCATTTAATACATAATTTTAAACTGGGAATGGTGCTGAGTACCTATAATCCCAACCACTTGGGAGGTAGAGGCAGGAGGAGTGCAAATTCGAGGCCAGAGGCAGGCTGCATAATTCAACAAGATCCTGCCTCAAGATGAAGATAAAAAAGAGGTTGGGGGTGCAGCTGGTAGAATGCTTGTAAAGTATGCACAAGGCCCTGGGTTCAGTCCTTCAATGCAACAAACAAACAAACAAAACCACACTTTTAAGTGAATTCTGTTGGACAAAATACTTTAGATTTTTAAGATAGCTTAACCCTCAAAAATAAAACCTGGTTAAACTAAAAGTTGTTTATGAATAAATGCTGGTTTAATTTCTAGCTAATCATACTTTTTTCCTGGCCCATTACTTTATCCGGGCTCACTCATACATTTCTATTTTAAACTCAATAGTAGGTATATACTAATCAAAGGACTAAATTCTATGTTTCTAAAATCAAGTTTGGAAGCAATTCATTTCTTCAATATCTAGTAGACTAGAACTACTAAATAGCTTAACATATGCCTGTTTCTTTGAAGAGGGCAAAGTCACAATCCTGGAAGAAAACGAACATTAAAAAAAACAAAACAAAACAAAAAAAACCTGTCAAGGAAGACAGTTGTCTATTGTTAGAATTCTTTTTTATTTGTTAAATTCTGCAAGGGAGAAAATGGTTGATTAGAAGAGACTGATTAGAATGATAAATAGTAACTAATTTTTCATTCAGGTTATAAAGCTATACTTTATAACTTCAAAAATGTGTTTAAGATAAGGGCATGTCTTGTTTTAAAAAGCTCTAATGTTCTGGTGCTGAGCTAAGGGGCAGCAGAGGCATGCTACCACATTACTCTAGCACCCTCTGGTGTCCTATTTGCAGTATGCCTTTTTGAGTCCAATATTTGAGATTCTATAGCTGTTTGCAAAGTTGCATTTTGGGAAACCATTAATGTGTCTGGAGGGGAATGCATCATCAAAGAAAACCAGATCCATGGCTCTTACATCTCACAACAAGGCAGTATGCTAATTATGCATACTGTTGCCTGGTCTGGGGAGCCGATGTCATAATTATGCTTGGTAGAGCTGAACAGGTGAGTGGAGTGAGTAAACACCAGGGCTCCAGAAGGCAATGTTGGCAACCCTACTCAAAGCTTGTTTTGTGGAAAATTTCCATGGGAAGCCACAGGTGACCCAATGAGAGCTGAATGTCTAGTGGAGACCTGCCACAATTAAACTTGCTTTATTATAAAGAAGCTGAACAGATGAAGTAAGTTAAGACTTATTTGCTAAAAGAGGCATCAGCTCAGTTCTGTGGGTCAAAAATGAAAATATGCCCCTTTGAAATACACAGATTTAGAACTGACTTCATATTGAGGACTCAAACTAACCTGAAATATTATAATAAATTAGTAATAGGCAATTCTGTAATTATGCTAAAAAGATAAAAGTATGTAAATTATAACCAGGCACAAACACATAAAGGCATTGTACTGTAATACAGGAGTACAAACTCATGAAGAAAATATATCCAAATGGTAATAGCCTTTGTATTAAAGTAATAGAACTACATATCATTTTTCTTCTACAATTTCCTTTCCTTTTCTTTTTCTTTTTATCATGATAGGAAATTACTTTTATAATGGAAAGAAAAAACTTCAAAAAAATATCCTGAAAGGAGAATTTCCTTGCTCAGGGGTTTCTGAAAATATATGGAAAAAAAATTAGAACAAGGAGAGGATATATTTTGTTCTGGTCCCAAGTCCTCCTAGCTGGTAATTTTATATATACAACTTTTTATTTCTGCTAACTTCACCTATTGCCTTTTGACTTTACATCCAATTCTAACTCTCAAGTGCTACAAGCTCTGCCCATTTCTGGCTACTGCTATTCTGTCTTTTTCACTGTCACAGTTGAAAAATTGACCATTTATATAATCCAGTTCATCTGCTTAGCAACAGAAAGGGTGGGGCTCAAAACAGAGGAAAACTACACAGTAGCGGTCTGCAGTTGTGACATGAAGGAAGAATGGGGAACTGGCCAATGGCCATCTAACTTAGTTCTGAGAGGGCTGAAGGAGATAAAACTAATTTCAATACTAAACCCCAAAAGGATAATCAAAACAAGAAATGTTACACCCTTCTCAAATAAAACTCTATAATTATAATCTTAAGAGTTCCATGTGATTAGAATGCCATAAATAGTGCTTCAAGGACAAATAAATAGAAAGTTCCTTACTCCTGAATTTCCACATGGGTCAATGGGTTGGCCTCAGAAATCTTTGGGAAAGGGTATGGCTTAGCTGAGAGTCAGAGAAGCTGTACCTAGCAGCTGCAGCCACACAGGAGAGAGTTCATGACAAGTAAACTTGGACTGGATCCCACTACTGTGGCTCTTACTCTTTTCATTTCACCTTGTACCAGTAAATTGCAGGGAAGAATGGACATCCACTGGAGCAGTTCTTAGCACCCAAGCTTTCAGTTTTTGCCAAAATTTACTTGAGTTTATGGCTACACTACTTACCACATGAACAAGGACCTAGCAGTGATAAGGTTATAAAGATCATGCCACCAAGGCATAATCAAACTCCATGCCTCTAATCAGAAATGTGTCCAATTAACAGTACCATCACACTTCTTCCTCATGGAGGTCTGGGTCACAAATGCAGAAAAAAACACACCTGTAATCCCAGCACTTGGGAGATTGAGGAAGGAGGGCAGCCTGAGCTACACAGTGAGACCTGTCTCAAAAAACAAACAAAACAAAGAAACAAATACAGAAAAAAAAGTTCCCAATGAACTGAATCAGCCAAAGGGTTTTGATTTCATTTTCTTGATTAGTCCTTAGGAATTTAGCTAGATCAGCCAAGACCTCATGAAAAAATAAAACAGAAAATGTCATCAATTTCCATTTAACACATCTTCCCATTGCCTAAAATGGTTCATTCATTTGAAATATGTTTTTGAGAACCTACAGTGAGCCCTGTGGCAAGCACTGAGGTTATTCTGGTGAAAAGGCCCTGCTCTCACATAGTTGACAGTATAATTGTGTGTGCATGCCCATGCAGACCAAAAAGTAAAAATAAATAAATATATAAGAAAATGTTAGGCAGTAAAACACACACCCAGAGAATTAAAGCCGAGTGACATGCTAGAGAGTGACTATTTTAGACTGGACATCAAGGAGGCATCTCTGAAGTTCAGAAGCATCTGGCCATGCAAAGATAAGGGTTACAGCTTCCAGCCCAGAAACAACACATACAGAGACTCTGTGGTAGGATTGTGCTTGGGGGGTTAGAGAAGTAAAAGTAAACCAACATGGCTGGGGTACAAAAAGTAAAGAGAGACATAAAGTGATTGGAGAACTAGGCAGGGCTCAGGTGATGTAGGTGTTTTGTAAACAGAGAAGAGAGTCTGGATTTTATTACAATCAGATAGGATGCCCTTGTCCTTATAAAAGGGACAAAGAGGGTATAATACAAAATTATCTATAATTTTTAAATAGCACTGTATCTGTTGCCTCCAGTCATACCACTGTGGTGTCTGATCCCATCAGATCTCAGAAGCTAAGTAGGGTCGGTCCTGGTTAGTACATGGAGGGAGACTGCATGGGAACACCAAAAAACAGCCATTGAAAACCCTATGAATAGCAGAGAACACTCTCTGCTATTTTAGAATAGTGTTTCACCTGTTGTATGTAGGGTGGCTATGAATCGACACTGACTCGACAGCAACTAACAACCACAATATTTGCTGATTAGTACTTCCTGAGTGGAAACCGCCTGGGAATACTAGGTGCTGTAGGCTTGGGAGGAGGACTCTGGCAACTCACTCCCCCAAAACAATCAGCCATTGAAAACCCTATGAATGGCAGAGAAGCACTGACAATACTGTTTTACCTGTTGTATGTAGGGTTGCTATGAGTTGGACACCAACTCCACTGCACCTAACAACAACAAAAACAAGTTGTATAAAGTGTGTTTTCACTACCCCTACCTCATATCTCTTTTTTTTTTTGCCTGTTTTTTCTTTATTTTTCTTTATTTATTTAGGTTTTTTTTTTTATTAGTAAATGATGATGGGGTACAGAGTAATACAGCATTGGCTTTTTCCATTATGCATCCTTTACATCACTTCCAGTAACGTTTTCATTTACCCATAAAGTTTATGGTGCCTCAAAAATAGGCCCGAAGATACCTGGAACAGAATAGAAGACCCAGATATACCTCAACACACCTATAGCCACCTTATTTTCGACAAAGGAGCAAAGCAAGTAAACTGGAAAAAGGACAGCCTCTTCAACAAATGGTGCTGGGAAACATGGTCATCCACATGCAGAAAAATGAAAGTGGATCCGTATCTCTCAATATACACGAGAGTTAACTCAAAATGGATAAAAGATCTCAACATAAAACCAGAAACTTTAAAAATTATAGAAGGCAAGACAGGCAATACACTCCATCATATAGGCATCGGAAAAGATTTCCTTAATAGGACCCCAATTGCTCAAGAAATTGCAACAAGAATAGATAAATGGGACCACATGAAATTAAAAAGCTTCTGCACAGCAAAAGAAACAATTAACAGAGTCAAGGAAATCTCCACGGAATGGGAAAAA
>VMDO01013508.1:0-57941 GCA_007922755.1 Pedetes capensis
AAAAAAAAAAGAAAAAGAAAACCAGAATGCTGCACCTCAGAATGACCATATCAGGAAGAGTTGTCTCCCCCATCAGCCTTTCTTTCCTGCTCTCCTGTTGTCTAAGCCCAGAGATAATACACAAACCCAATGTACTAGCTTCATTTTATTACTGGTATGCTACAAAGATTGAAGCATGTAAGGTGACTTGGTCTCCAGCCACAGGAGGTCTCATGGGTTACATCAAACAGGTTTCTGCCTCCATCTATATGAAATGGTATTGACATCCCAGGGTGCACATTAAACATGACAACTCGGCTTTCAACAAATAATGAACAGCAGGACTCCAGCTCAAACAAAGCTTATGGGCATTTTTCGTACAAAAGGAAATACTTTTCACAGTTAAATAACAATATAAATAGAAAGAAATGAAAAATTGCCACAAAGGAACAAAATGGGATTTCCAGCTGTGAGCTGAAAAGAAATGGAAAGGCATCAAGATGGAAAGATCTAGAAAACACCACAGTGGAGAAAGGCCTATGTAGAGAAAAACCTCTTTAAAAAAGAGAGAATGACAGACCTACTCCTTGGCACAGAGTTCAGTGCAGACTCATAGAGATGTTTCAGAAGCAAAGAGCCTGTAGTGTTTGCCACAGTGGTAATTTGTCTCAGGCTACAATGATTGCAGAATGGATCTACTGGGGTTGCAGTAATTTTGGGTAGGTAATGCAAGAAAGAAAAGAATTAAAAGATCTGAAGAAGTGGGTTTTGTTTGTTTCTTGTTTATTTTTGTGTTCTTTCTAATACAATATTCTCCCCTCCCTTATGGGGATATCAGCCACTTGAACGTGAATTGCTGTTATTTCACACCAAATGCTCTATTTTGTACTGTGCCCTCGAAGCTTGAGATAAAGTGGAATTGTGAAGTGGTTTTGTTTATTTTGTTTTTTGGAGAAGGCAATTGAAAAGACAGAACCATGGATCCCTTGTTCATGGGGAAACAGGATCTTTCTTGATCTGTTCTGCCACAAAGCTCTTCCTTCAAGGCCAGAGCAAGTAGCATGGGATAATAAGCTCCTCCAAGACTACAGAAAAGAGAAAAATGAAGAGCGGGGCTGGGGCTGAAGAGGCCAGTGGAACTAGAGGGATGCAATGAATGGGCATTGCTCATGTAGCCTGGGAAGGCTCCCTGGCCAGTGTGGCCAAGGGCCAGCAAGACCACAAGGAAGATATGACTTGATGGGTATAAGGGAACCCAGGCCTAGCACTTTTAGCAGGCCTAGAAAGTGATCAGTGTAATTGATCAGAGATCTTAGGCCATGTACCTAGGGAAAGTCTTACAGTGGACTTGAAATGTGACCAGTAAGACCACAGATCCTGTGGCCATTGGGCCAAATGGGAATATTCAGAGCCTTGCTTTTCAAAGTGTGACTCATTCATGGGCCAGCAGGATCCTGCAACTCCTAAGATCTTGTTAAACCTGCAGAATCACAGGCCCTACCCCAGGTCTACAAAGTAAGACTTCCAGGGTGGGTTCCAGAACTGTTCCTACAAGCTCATCAGTTGATCGCAATACACCCTAAAGTTTGAGAACTACTGACTTAAAGGGTCAGGCATCATGAAGCATGTTCTTAACAGCTTAAGCATGGTAACATATACTGGGAAAACAACCTGAGTTATAGTGCAAGAGGGAATCAAATTGTCCAGTCCCTGCAGTTAAGGTGACAAATGGGAAATAATAGAATCTTGAATACACAAATCTTATTTGAAATAAAAGAAAAAAAGTTGGATTTTTTTTCTGAATACAGAGACACAGAGCTATTCCTGTGTCACTAATGAAATATAATGTACTAAGGTACAAAATTGTCAAATGCTGAAGAGCAACAACAGCATGAGAGCTAGAAGTGACACTATGAGTGGCCAGTCTCTGCCCAGCAAAGGCAGCAGTTTCTGATAGAAGAGCAAGTAAGGTAAATGCAATTTAACTAATGGACAAGCACCTCTAATTCCTAGCAGATGTAACATGCTCAGCTCAGTTCAAGTTTACCTAATAGCTATGGCAACCTTTTCTGAAAAATAAGGTAGAGAATAGATTATCTAATATAATTCTATAATGTATGTAATAATTATATAATATACAATAAATTATATTAACATATTATATTGAATTTATTTATTTAAATAATTATGCTATAAATTGAATATACTGTTTCAAAATAAGTACATAAGCTTTGATAGAACCAAGTAAAGGAAGCTTTGAACTATTAAAGCTGCAAGTTTTTTAAAAATGTGTCTAGTAAGTTCAATCTTTGCTCCAATGACAACTTCTCATGATGACTACTAACCAGCTATAATACCACTTCCGCCACAAGATTGATACCCCACCCACACTTTGCTCTGTTTTTTCCATAGTATGTGCCTTCTGGCACAAATATAGTTTACATATTTATTACTTTTATTATTGTCTGACCACTGGAATGGAAGCTCTATAGGGTAAGGATTTTTGTTGCTGTTCATTAATGCAGGGATCCCCAACCCCTGAGGCACAGACCAGT
This sequence comes from Pedetes capensis, assembly GCA_007922755.1. Classification (NCBI taxonomy): domain Eukaryota; kingdom Metazoa; phylum Chordata; class Mammalia; order Rodentia; family Pedetidae; genus Pedetes; species Pedetes capensis. Next base: position 2,535 of record VMDO01013508.1, read on the forward strand.
ACCAGTGTGAATGGCATATGAGCAAGCAAAGCTTTATCTGTATTTACACAATAAGTGCAATATGTTTGATTCGTCCCAAAGCCACCCCTCCCCAGTGCATGGACAAATTGTCTTCCACAAAACCAGTCCTGGTGACCAAAAAAGATCAAGAGCTGCTGCACTAATGGATTCCTCGCACTTACAAGTATCCTTGGGCTCAGTGAATACTTGTTTTATAAGTGAATTAATGAAGAGAATACCTCATATTACAGCAATATGGCAGGAAAGCAGATGCTTCATTGGGATATTCCTTTTAATAAATTTTTAATAAATGACATTAAACTACTAACATAGAATGTAACCTCAAGAATATTTGTGTGTCTTTGCTGATTTCCCATATCAAGAGAGGAACAGTAATTTTCTAAGGTGTAACTTCATCTTTCCTGTTTTTGCTCAGGACTCAATCCCAGCTATGACTGTCAGTTGTAACTCCTATTTTTTGTTTGACTTTCATTAGTCAGAATCAGAACTATAGCTTAAAATTGATGATTAGCCAGCCAAGGAGTTCATAAACCATCTTCTCTATAACTAGCTATAAACTCTCCCACTGAATTGTATAGGAAATGGCAAGGCTGAGGCATTTTCTCTGGGCTAACCCAACTAAATGCAGCTTTCCATGGGGCAATTGAGGAACATAAATATTCATTTTAACAGGCTCTTACACAAAGCACTTATAAAATCTTTGAAGCACTCCTTAGTGGGTCCATCCTTTTGAAGTATAGGTTGGAACATCTTTAGAAAAAAATCCATAAATTCAGGTTGGCATGATAGTAAGGGAAATGGATACCACCAGAAGCATGCCCAACTTCTAGACTATAGCAAATAGGTAGTGTGGTCTGCAGGGAAAGAACTGCACTGTGTGGCTAATCTAAAGCAGGAGGTGTGAAGCCTTTCTTGTGATAGCAATAATGAATGACTCGTCAAAACACTAATATTCAACATGGAAGCAATTGTGTTCCTCAACTTTCCCCACTCCAACAATAAGGGGAAGCAGCAGCATAGAGAACATTCTTTCCTTTAGAGAAAGAGAGCTATGCAATGGGCCAAAGTTGTGAAGTCCTTCACACAATAGCTCTGCCTGTATCTGAAAAGTCCTGGGCAGTCAGATCCAATTGTCATGTTGACAAGCCATGGAAAACAAGGTGACCCAGTACAAAGGAGTTGTTCTGCTACCAAGCCTGAAGTCATACAGGTCAGGATGGAGCAGTCCTGCAAGTTAGTTGGAATCCACAGATCTGGGACTTGAAAGTAATTTCTATGCCTGAAAGAACTCAATTTGTAAACAAAGAATCACAAAGATTTAAAACCTAGAGTGGGGCTTCTGTAATATCGTCAGAGTATCTTCAGATGCTTTGTGGCTTGACCACTGTCAAGAGAAAAGGAAAACCTACTGTCCATGACTTGGAAAAAACATTTGTAGGTTCAACAGCAAAACTAAAATATTTAGTACCACTTTCTTTTCTTTGAGAAAGAAAAAAGTCGTGCTCATGGACTCTAAATCAAGTGCTCCTTGGGGAGTGTGGGAAACCTTGTGTTGCCTTTCATGGCAGTCCCAGCTGAGGGAATTAGGACAGTACCCACAGTACCCAGATATATGCCTCCTCATTTCCTGGCACAGGAGCCCTCTCCACCACAGAAGCCTGTTAGGGAAAGACATAACTGGGAATGTCCTTTGTGCCAATAACACTGCTCTGGGATAATATTCAAAGGAATGGAGCAAGAATGTAGAGGTTTGAGAATTTTTGAGGGAGTCAACTGGCCCAAAAAAGCCAACTATGGGTTTTGTTTTGTTTACTCCTTACCCTCCAGCCTTTCAAAGCAGGGCCAAACAAAAAGTTTAAACCTTTGTCAGAGTTTAATTTGCATCAACTAGTTTCCCCTTCACGTTTTTTGAACACTTACTATGTGTCATGAAAAAAGTTAAATACTTTGCATGCCTTATTTCATTCAATTCTCCCAATAACCCTACGAAATGGGTGCTATTATTATTTTCCCATTTTGTAGATGAGGAAACTGAGGTTCACAGAGGTTAAGAAGCCTTATCCAAGGCTATGTAAGTAAGCTCTGGAGCCAGGACTTGCTCCCTACCTTGTATCAACGCAGAGATTGTGTGCTTTGGCCAATTAGCATCAGAATATTTTGAACTAGAATTCCCCATAAAGATGATGACCTCTGAGCTAGATTCAAGTGTCACCTATACTTTATGACAACCAGCAGTAAGTTAAGACATTTATTCATCCAGAAGGAGTAAGCAACCTGAAAGGGCTGGAAGGGCATCCTTCCAGCCTCTCATTTTTCAGTTTTCAAATACATGCTCATATGTATGTAGGTTGACAACGTGAAGGTCCTTTCCTTCTCACTGCTTCTCTAGATTTTGATTGGAGCTGTCATTGCCATGGGCTCAGCTGACAGAGATGGCCGCCTACACCCAGGAGATGAGCTTGTCTATGTCGATGGGATTCCAGTGGCTGGCAAGACCCACCGCTATGTCATCGACCTCATGCACCATGCAGCCCGCAATGGGCAGGTTAACCTCACTGTGAGAAGAAAGGTGCTATGTGGAGGTACGTACTGGGAGCCACAGCAAATGGGGGTAGGTAAAGACATGGTAAGTTGAAGCAAACTTTTCCATCAGCATCAGTGTTACATAAGGAGAGAAATCTAGATATTCTCACAGTAACTAGGATTTTGAAAGTGTAGATTTTCATGCAACTAGGAAAAAAATCCAAAGACTTTGAGGACTATATTTTAAATGTAGTCATTAAAAACTTCTAGCAAAGCCTGGGGCTAATTTAAGATATGTATGCTCTTTACTCTTTAGTAGATGATAGTTATAAGAAGAACATTATAATAATGGAAAATACACCATTTGAAAATGTTGCTCCTTGTGTTTACAAACAAAGAACCTCAGCATTTTGATACCATAATAAGGTATCATAATAAGGAAACCAGGATGGAAAATTACCTTCTATTGTACAGCCTGATAAAAGGTACCAATAAAACTTACCCTATAGAGAAAAATGCAGCTCTCACTCTGAGAAAACATAATTTATATAGCTCCAAACTTATGAAACAGATAAATTAGAAGTAATTATTCCCTTAACAACTATTTTCTTGGCTTCATAAAAGAATCTGCCAAAGACATACTTTTAAAAGTCAGCCTGCATATTCATAATATGCTCTAATTTACTTTTCTTCACCATCTCAATCCCAAAAAAAGATTTATATTTTTAAGGGGTATGTCTGTCATAGGCACCACACTGTGCCTTACAATCTGAATGCTGAATAACTTTGGGATTACAGATATTCCCTAAGAGCCACCCAGGCTTTGTCCTGTGAATCCAGGAAGCAGCAGTTCCAGTGATGTTCCACTGTCCCCTCTGCCCCAACAGTCCACCAGCAGAGGCCTGTTGTCCTTTCTGCTCAGCCCCTTGGCCACCCTCATACAGATGCATCAGTCCTAGAATTAGGAGGGACCTTAACCACATGAGCTCCTTCTCATTACAGATTAGGAAACTGAGACCCAGAGAACTGGTACCTTGCCCAGTCATCCCCAGTGAGTTAGTAATAATGCAGAGATGGACTCATGTAGGGCCAGTGCTTACTTTTTATGCTACTTTCAACCTCCTTCCCCACTTTAAAACAACACCCCTATCCCTAGTGAATTCAAAGACCAACCTTTAGTGAATATCACTCCCTAACTGAAAGATTCTTCCATATGTGCTATTACATATAGCATTGGATTCCAAGAAAAGGCTACCTGCTAGTCACAGACTAGGAATGAGTAGAGAGCATAAGATTTATGACTCAGACTAAATATTCTTTTCCTTTTGAGTCCCCTGGAAACTAGACTTTGAGCAAGGGCAATCATTTAAAAGGGCAAGACAAAAGAATTGTCAGTCTTCACCAGTAGAGACATCTATATATCTTGTATGGGATGGAGATTTGGCTAAGAGATGCCATTTGTCTCCAGAAATGCATGACACACCCCTTGACCCAAAGAAGCAAAATATCTTGAAATATGCCCTATCCTTGGGCGAGATGCCAGGAGGAAAACAGTGTTTGCTTAGTTAACATTTAACTGTCTCTCTCTGCAGAATGATTTTTAATAAAAAGTTTGCTGTGCTATATGTTCTGTAACCTAAAGATAAATTAAAAAGATACCTGGTTTACAAGGAAATATACTGCACAGCGCAAAACCAAGGTACCAACATAATTTCATGGTCCCTTAGCTACCAGCTGATTATTGCAAATTAAATTTTGTTCTAATCAACTCAAGCTGTTGGAGTATATGCCAAATGCTGCACAAAGGTATTCTTGCAATTTGTGGATCATGTGACTTCTGTAAAGATGCTCTTTCCTGCAGTTCTTACCGACTTTACTCTGTTAGGCTTTTGAGTGCATTTCAAGTGCATTTAATTTTTGAAAATGTTCTGCTACATACTGCTCATTCACACCAGGAGAAATTCCAAGTTAATTCAGCCCACTCTTCCTTGAAAGCTTCATCAGTATTGAAAATGATTAAGTTCAGCAAAGGATACTTTGAGAGCAAAGTAAGGATGGAAGAGATTTGAAAGGCATAGGAAGATGATGTTTTTCATAGTTGCCACTTCTTCAAGATGACAAAGGACTACTACAAATGGATATGGCAGCGGAGAAGTTTTGCAAAGAGTGTTATCCTTGTTGTTCCTATAAGCAAGGCTGCGGGAGGTGCGAGTCTGGCTTAGGATAGAGTGGTCCAAAGCTGAAGGGAAGTGAGCAATCACCTTGGGCAGAAGCAGAGGGAAATGAAGACAGGCATTGTTGCCATCTTCTCACACAAAGGAGCTGTGTGATGTGGGAAGGGCTAGGAAGAGGGAGGCTATAAAGATTGCACCCTTTCAGTCTTATCTTTGCCTCACTTGTCCAGTGCCCTGCCCCAGCTCCACAGGCAGAGGGCACCGGTTTCCTCACTAATGCTTCAGAAGAAGAACCCTTTCATTTTGAAAGATACTGAAAGATTAATAACATTGGGCAAGAAATTAAATAACATAAAATCCTCCTCCAGATATTAAATAATTTTTTAAATACACACTGAAGATAGAAAGGCAAGATTTCCAACTGGGCCTTAGCAAGCTAGACCCTCAAAAGTGAGAAAGTGTTGGGTAAAAGAACAAACGGGCTGGGATTTAGCTCAGTTGGTAGAGCACTGCTCTACAGTCTCTGAGGTCCCAAGTTCGATGCCCAGCACTGCAAAAATGGGAGAAGGACGTGGCAATCTACTCCCGAGGCAATCCTGAAACAATCAGCCATTGAAAAACCCTATGAGGGTCACTATGAGTCAGCACCTAACCACAACAAAGGAACAAACAATACAGTAGCACCTCCAACTTTATTTATCAGATAATTATAGCACAGATCTTGCACTTTGAACTAGATTTGACAAAAGATATCTTATCTGTGCCACTAGCTCCAGCATTTGGATGAGTTTTTCCCCAAGGATGTTATGAGAGTGGCTTTAATTATTATACTGAAAGTATAAATATTTATGTTTGGTAGCTCAGCTTTGAGATGTTCAGCCTAATGACACATTGTTTTGAATGCACACCATTTGTTTGAGAGGAAGGAGTCTCTGAGGAATTTTCCAAAGTGTAAATCTATAACTGATGTGAAAGAAAGTTTTATGACTTAATCAAAACATGTTCAAGTCAGTCTCAAAGCTATCAGCATCTTTCTGTAATACCTAAGGGAAAGTCTAGTTCTTGGCCCACTGCCAAGGAAGGGACCGTTTCCTTGGCATCAGATTGAGTTTAACCAGAACTTCTAAAGCTAGAGCATTCCCTATCTTTTGTCACCCACTTCAGTAATTTGTCTGCCTCCATAAGGGGACACCAGGAGGTGTCTTCAGGCCCATACAAATGCCTGAAGGCAGGCCAGCCCCCAATATTTGCAGGGCCACATCTTGTGGTGCTCTCTGCCCCATGAGGTACTGTGGGGGACCCAGTACACACACTGTGGACACAGCAGCCCAAGTGTCAAGCTTTGTCCATACACAGGCCCCATCACCTCAGCCATGCTTCAAGGCAAGGTCTGCAGTACTGTCGTACTTTAAGGAGACAATCCTGAGAAGAGCCCATGGCCCACTCTCGAAGTAGGCAAGGTCTAGCTGGTGACAAAGTCCTAGAGTCTTGGTACCTAGAGGTGGGTCTAGAGAGAAAATGAAGGCTCTGGAGGAATAGGTCCCCTTGGCTCTGTGGATTCTTCACTGTATGGGTAAAAGAGTAAATAAGTGAGTGACTTGGGGATTTGTAAGACCCACTAGGGAGTGATCAGGACCACGGAGACCACATATCTAGGCCAGGGAGCAACCAGTCCCCACTTCTAGCTGATTATTGCCAAATAGTTCAAGAGAAATAGAAATCACTATTTCTATAAAACCTCCCTATTTATAAACATTAGCCATTAGTTTTAACAATTAGTAAACAAAATGCAGGCCAGCACTGTAACAGACTGGAAGCAGCCCCAAGCCAGTAGTTAATGTTCTTGTCTGAGCCATCTCACCCCAGCAGACACAGTGAACTCCTCCTGCCCTCCCAGGAAGAGGCCCTCTTCTGGCCAGTGCAGTGATGATTTTTCAGCATCACTAGTGGGAACAAAAGCCTACGGCCATACCACTGTGGCATTGAATCCCATTAGAACTCAGTAATTAAGCAGGGTCGGGCCTGGTTAGTACTTGGATGGGAGACCACCTGAGAACACCAGGTGCTGTAGGCTTGGGAGGACCTGGCAACCCACTCCAAAAAACAATCAGCCATGAAATCCCTATGAATAGCAGAGAAGCACGACAGTAGTGTTTCATCTGTCATACACAGGGTTGTTAATGAGTCGGACATGGACTTAATGGCATCTAACCACAACAACAAAGTGGGGACAAAACAAAAGTATAACCTAAAAATTAATTGTTTCACTTACATACTATGACTGAATTCTCTGCACCCATTTACATGTGAGCTAGAAGAACGAATCAGAAATTGTGAAAATTAGTAGATTAAAAAGGAAGAAAACATATACACATAATGTTTAGTCACTTTATGACATTTTACTGTATTATTCTTTTTGCGTGTTTTTTTTTAATTAGCATGGATTACTATTTTATTGTAAAGCAACCCTGTTGGTGTGTTACACCAGGAAGAAGATGATGGTCTCATTCGGATCTAAGAGCCAGGGGAATAGAAAATGATATGGGGTCAATCCCTCAGAGGAGACCGTGCTGCCAGTTTTCAAGAGTGAGAGACCCAGAATAAGCCCAGGAAGCATTTGGAAGTCTTTTTAACTTTCTAATTTAAAATATGTTCATTTTGTTAAAGATAAAGACTTCTTTTCTTGGGGTTGAGAGAAGAGCCTGAAAGCCATACAAAAGTATTCTGCTCATGTATTTCTTTCTGTAGCACCTATCGGATAGCCACTCCCAGCCATTTACTGCAAAGACATAATTTTTCTTTGTTGATGATTTACCAACATCCAGAGCTCTCAACCCCCCTTAAATATGACAGCCAGAAAATGAGATCTCTCTTGTCACTGCCTATGATATTTAGTTACTGAATTGGTCCAATAACTCGGGGAGATTTTCAATTTAATGTACCAGCATAATAATTGTTTGTTCTTCTTCTTCCAGACTATCTCTAATCACTTTATTTCCAACTTGCACAAGGACTGATAAAGGACATGTGCTTTAGCAAGACAATAGCTTGTCTTTAGAGGATGTTTTCCAGCAGGGAAGGTATATTTAACAGGCACAAATTTTAAATTCTAGTTCAAAACACGGAAAGACTTCGACATTGACATTTTGTTCTTTTATGACCTCAGCACATTTCTTACAAATGAAAAGCAGCCACTTTTTATTAAAACCTGATTGTTGTTATTGTTAGGTGCCGTCAAGTAGGTGTCCAACTCATACCAACCCTAGGTACAACAGGTAAAACACTATTGTCAGTGCTTTTCTGCTATTCATAGGGTTTTCAATGGTGGATTGATTTTTGGGAGTGGGTTGCCAGGACCTCCTCCCAAGCCTACAGTATCTGGTGTTCCCAGGCAAGCTCCCGTCCAAGTACTAAGCAGGCCTGAATCTGCTTAGCTTCTGAGATCTGACAGGATGGGATGCCACAGTGCTACAGCTGCAGGCAAAACCTGATTAATTATATCTTAAAGAAATAACCATATTTATCAAATAATTGAATCAGTCACTTGGATCTCATTCCTTCTATAAGTACAAACAAGAAGTTCCTTTGTTTTTGTAAGGACTTTTTAAATTTAGTTATATATTTTGCATTTCACTTCCTTTAAATTTTTAATGTAAGGCCATTTTTAAAATCTAGGTATATGAATAAATGCAGCAACTTTTCTTTCAAAACATCTCTTGTAGTCTCTGTTCTTTCTCCCTTACTTTCTCACTTCAGAATTATGTTTTTCAGCTTACTATTACTAAACAAATACCTGAGATAAATCAACTTGTTTAGGCTTATTTTCACTCACAGTTTTGGAGGTTTCAGTACCTGACCCATGAGCCCCACTGCTCTGGGCCTGTGGCAGCACATCATAGTCAGAGTCCATCCACAGAAGCATAATGCCATTCACTTCATGTCCAAGGAATGAAAAAGAGGATGAAGAGGGCCTGGGGCCCCTTCAAGGGCATGCTCCAAGTGACCAGAAGGCCTCCCAATGGACTCTACCTTTTGAAGTTTCCACTACCTCCCAATACTGCCAGGCACCAGAGTCCAATTGTTTAATACATGGGTCTTTGGGGAACATGCAGATCTAAACTGTAGCAAGAATGGAACTGCAGCTTATAAAGTTAAGAGTCTCTGTTGGAACTTTTGCTAATTATTTCTGACTTGCCATAAGAGATACCTTCCAGAGTTCTAATAGGAGATGATATCTAGAGACCCCAAAAGGAATCATTAATTGTCATCAGTCTCTATCTTCTTATTCCTCTGTTTCATAAGCATCTTTTGATACCCTAATCAAATTTTAAGAAGGAAATCAAACAGCCCTATTTCTAATTACAGTATTCTAGGTGCCGGCTTCAATTATTTTGATCACAATGGCAATACCTAAGTAGTAAATTAAAATGACACAAATTTTATCTGGATCACAGACAATTTTCATTTCAAAAACTAGCTTCTCTTGGCTTCAACTTTCATTCTGTCATAAAAATATATTTGCTTTCTTGTGGAAGTATTAGTTTGGTTTCTCTAGTTCATAATAGAATATATTTTATAATATGGAATGTAAATGAGCAAGATCTCTAACACCTCTAGCAAGATGCAAAATTTATAATTTTGTAGCCTATTATCATTATTAGATTTGATCATATTGTGAGCAAACTACATTTTTAGTGAAATCTCAATTATTTATTCTTTTAAACCACTTTGCTGAAATATGTTGAACATACAAAAAGACATGCAAACTACTTTTAAGAAGTATACTTCTCACCTACATGAAATGAGTTAACATTTCTAGGCCAACAAAGCACCATAAAAATAGAACCATGGATCCTAAAAATAGATGATGATAGATCACCTTGTTTGGACATCCCCAGGTTTGTTAGCCCTACTTATATCTACAGCAGCATTTCTTGAAGGCCTTGAAATTTGATCCAGATTACTATGCATAATCTTCCCCAAACCTAATGAAAAAAAAAATTTTCCCCTGAAGATATATACTTTTTTATAAGTTCTTTAAGGGATTCAGATACCCAGTACAGTTTAGGATCTTGTCTACTTGTTTTGTAATCATCTTTGGTCAATTATCATACAATCAACAGGCTCAATGTCTGAAAACAGGCATCCCCAGGGTTTGCAGTTACAACAAGAGGAAGATAAACACAAATATCAGTCCAGAGGTGGCTGATGGAGAGTTTTCTCTGTGTGTTCTATGAGGGCGAGAATTGGGTCAAGACCGGGGCAGGTCCATACCTACGTCTGTATCCTTTCAAATGTTCTATATCTCTGGGGAACAGAAAAGACAGTTGCTCAGTCTCATAACAATGTCACTTTTTAGGACAGAACCTAGTGTGTAGGCAGCCTTCATTAAAACCTTTGTGAAATAATTGAGCTCCTGTATGTGATGTGCATTTCAGGGGAGCCCTGCCCAGAGAATGGTAGGAGTCCAGGCTCTGTATCAACCCACCACAGTTCTCCACGCAGTGACTACGCAACCTACACCAACAGCAACCATGCGGCCCCCAGTAGCAATGCCTCGCCCCCGGAAGGCTTCGCCTCCCACAGCCTGCAGACCAGTGATGTGGTCATTCACCGCAAAGAGAATGAAGGCTTCGGCTTTGTCATCATCAGCTCCCTGAACAGACCTGAGTCTGGATCCACGATAAGTAAGTGGCTCCTTCACCTGCATTCTAATAAGGGGTCTTGTTTTTGTTTGTGCTAATGGTAAGGGTAATGGAAAAATAGATCAGAGGATGGTTATAGATATACAGAGTGCCCTGAAAGCTAGAGGCTATGGGCACAAATAAATCTAAACTATCCTTAATACTAACTAGCTAAATGTTGCTAACATTTGGCTCAAAAAGAATGAAAGACTACACTAATGCTTCCCTAGCCCCTCACCTCCCATAAAAGCTCTTCATCCACTTATAAATTGGGAGCCAAATAAAACAAATGATAGGAAGTGTTGGTGTGAAAGGAGGGTGCTCCTTTTTATAGATTGCCAAGGAATGTGTCTCTTTTTACTGAGAGCTGTTTAATGGAATAAAACCAGACATGCAAAGGATCAAGGGAGAAAAGTAGTCTTGAGGTGGGAAGGAGCTTGGCATTCAATAAATACATTGAAGTCCAAGGAAGCTGTTGTATCGTGAGCAAGGAAGAATGGCACAAGGTCAAGATATGGACCTAGACAGGAGCTAGGTGGTGTAGGCTTCATATGCCCTTGGAAGAAATCTATATTGTGGTCTAAGTGCATGGGAACCATTGGAAGGTTTTAAACAATGGGCTGAAATCAAGTTAATTTTTTTGAATGATGCTTATGGAAAATGAAATTGAGGGAGCAAGGGGTGGAAGCAAGAGTGGAAGCATAAGACAGTCAGGAAGCTGTTAAATAGTTGGATGGCACAGAGATACTGGAGCTTTCTTCTAAGGTAGTAGCAGTGGATAAGGGAGAAGTAGATGAATTTAACTTTGAGGGTCCTTCCTTCAGTTGTGAGGTTCTGTGGGTCTGTACAGCAGGTGATGGAGGCCATATCTCTCTTCCAGTTGGGCCTCTTTTTAGACTCTCAGGCCCCCTTGACCTTCTTCCTCTCTGCAGCAGTGTTCCAGAACTCAATAAGGACATAAGACAACTTGTCATTGTTGATGTTGAAGTGCCTTAGCCCAAAATGTGGACAGAAACACCAGGACACAGGAGTATTGAAAGAAAAAAATGTGCCCATGCTTTAGCCCTAAAATTCTTACAAATTGTGGTCATTTCCAGCATATGTGAGGTGGGGGAGCCATGAGTGTTAAGCAATACTCAAAAATCAAATTATTGAGAATAAATAAGAGTGTTTCATGATAAAGTTTATGTTGTTTTTTAAAAAAGAAGAAAAAAAAAACACCAGAATTATATGGGCAGAATAGCCCTGTTTCTCTTGAGCCTTGACAAATTCAAGACAGAAAACTATAGAAGCATTAAACCTCAGTAGATATATGCAGAAGCCAAATTGCATACATCTGAAAGTACAATTTCATTTCTCTTTTTCTCCATGAAAAGCTGAAGGAATAAATCCAATCTTTAAGCATAGACTAAAAGCAGGATTCTGCCAGTATGATGGATTCACCAAGATTAAAAGGACACAAGACTAAAGATTTTCATGAATTATATAAACAGCCTTCCAATAATTTACACTTAGGGAAAATGTTCAGAGAGAGCTTTTGTAGCTATTCTAGTCATTCAAGTTGTTTATTGGGGCAGAATACCTAGAGGAGTAGAATAAAAATAAAAAGTATACTACCATAATGAAAATGTTAAGCATGTATTTAAGGTCTCTGCTTTATTTAAAGTGTGACAGCTTTCTAAATGTATAAGAGTGTGTGTGTGTGTGTGTGTGTGTGTGTGTGTGTGTGTGTGGTGCATGTACACATGTGCTTTTTCTATTGCAAATAAAATCCATGTATAAGTAGATATGCTTACAATTAATATGTAAATTTCTGCTAGCAAGTAACAATCACATTGACCTCAAAGAAATAATGCTAATCACTTTCAAAATGGTATTATTTTATATCACCCTGGAAAGTAGAAATATATTCTATTAGTTCATGCTGCCTCATGGCTTCTTTTATCATGTATTTATTTCTTCTCAATTTAAGGAGAACAAAATGCAGGTTGCCCCATGGTCTGTAACAAAAGCAGCTATTACACTGATGGCACGTTATGTTTACAGCATATAATTTGCCACATGCTCCTAAAAGGTTCCTGGAGCTGATGCTCTTTCCTACTTAATTTTTGTAATAGTCTTGATTGCTAATTTTGATGAGAAATGCTAAGTGCCTCATGAAGGGTAAAGATCCATCCCTGAGGTTCCTACCCATTATCAAAACCTCAAGGGTTCTTGGGCCCTGTGAAACTGAAATGAGGAGTCACAGTCATTTCCAGAGCTTGTATTACCCTTGCCCAAGAATCATTAACACTTGCACTGATTTTTTCGTTTTCCATGGCTGTTTATTGGTGGACAATGGCCATCATGCCTATGGTAAGAGCATCATTACATTTCGGCAGACTGGCATGGTTAACAACTTGGTTACTACAATCATACTCACTAGCCATGTGACCTTGAGGAAGTTACATGATCTCTTTGGGCCTCAGTTTCCTTAGTTGTAAAGAAAAGATCATTTACATGCCTATGTTATAAGGTTGCAATGAAGATTAGAGGAATTCACACATGGAAGTGCTTAGAATGGCACTGGCTTGGAGTAAGCACTAAAGTGTCATCGCTGCTGCCCAGACCACCATCCCTGCTAGGAATCTCTTTTCAGTCCACCAGCTTGTTCTTCTTTGATAATGCTGAGTTCACTCTGGCTGTCAGCCAGCTATTAGTCAGATCCACTTACTCTTCCAGGGCAGCTAAGTATGGGCAGTAGGTAAGCATCTCTCAGAAGGCAGGCACCCCCTACGCATGTGTCTTTATCTCCTGGCAGGATAGTTTTTTCCACTACCTATCCACCTGCAACATGAGTCAGCATGGGGCAGGTAGAGCGGTGGTGGCCATGCCAGCCCAACTGAGTAACCCTTTGCTGAAGCTGGAATTTCAGGTTCATCTCCCAAGAATCTATAAGCCAATAAACTAAAAAAGTCATGGAAACATCAAAATTCAGACTCAAAGTAATGACTTTCAGAATCTTCCTATAAATATTATATCACTATTGGATACAATCAGAGAAGAGAGGAAAGATGAAGAACCCAAATATAAACTTACCCTCCCAATGGGCTGAGATCCCTTCTATAGTTTTTTCAGCCAACACTGCAACAATACCAAGAATGTGGGATATTCAGCTAGTTGGGAAATTATGAGATAGAGTTCCTGGCTTATTCATTGCCTTGGTATTTAGTAGGGATCTTTACCAAAACTTCACATATTATTTTTTCAAAATATCATGCCAAAAAAAGAAGGATATTTTTTGCTTTGGTTAATGTAATGTAATGAAGGAGAAAACTGCTTCCTTCTGAGGCTAGTGACCCAGAAGGCCAACCATCACTTGGAACTGGACAGATCTTACAAGCCTTCTGTCAGAAGGGCAAGAATGTCCTTCTATATTTAAAGTGAAAATGGATTGGCTTCCTGAACATTTGTGTTCCATTATCCAAAGTATTAAGTGTTTTTTTTTTTTTTCTGGCCTGAAAACTGGACCCAAGGGAAAATAGTGGTTTCCAGACCAGAACCTAGAATAAGAATTCATTGTAATGGGCAATTAAATTTCAAATCCTTAAAAAGATTTGAACAAATATTTATATAAAATGTGCTCATCAGCTTCTTATCACTATGACAAACTACCTAAGAACATCAACTTAGAAGAAGGAAAACTTAATTTTGGCTCACGGTTTCAGAAGTTTCAGTCCATGATCAGTTGACTCTGTTGTTTTGGGGCCTGTGATGAGGCAGAACATCATGGCAGGAGTATGTGGTGGAGGGAACTTGTTTATCTAATGGCAGATAAGAAGCAAAAGAGAGAAACAAGAAAAAAGTCAGGGTCCAAGGTCTCCTTTAAGAACACACCTCCAGTGACCCAACTTCCTCCCCCTGTGCCCCCACTCTTAAAGATTCTACCATTTTCCAGTAGCAACACAGGCTGGTTACCATGCTTTTAGCATATAGGCCTTTGGGGAACATTTAAGATCTAAAACATAACAACAAAGAGGTTCCTTGCCACATTATGAATTAACATGTTGTTGTTGTTGTTAGGTGCCGTCGAGTCCTGTCTGACTCATAGCAACCCTCATAGGGTTTTCAATGGCTGACTGTTTCGGGATTGCCTTGGGAATGGGTTGCCATGTCCTTCTCCCGTATGAATAAACATAGGAGACTGGAAATAATATGAGAAGCTTTTGAAAACTAATAGCTTTGATATACTTATGAAGTTTGAGTCATGTCCTACCATTGACTGATTGTTGTCTTCTCATTGAGGCCTATGAACACATACTGGAGATGACATGGGTAGCCTTCTATCTCTGAATGCATCAGATGCTTCTCCTATTAAAATGTCCCAGTGACTGTGTGCAGTGGGGTTGATAGGCTGAGCCATGGACCTCCCTAGCTCAAGGCCTGAGTCTTGACATCCAGGATTCATTATTGCACAGCTGTAACTTATCCTCATAGGTTCTTCCTACTTCCCCACCATACTTGCTCTCTTACTAGTTTCTAAGCAGAACTTTGGTACAAGTAATGAAATAAAAGTGACCTTTCATCTACAATTTTTCTATAATTTTTCAGGAGGTTATATTGGAACTCATGGAGTGGACAACAGTCGTGGAGATGGACAGAGTGAGGAAACTGAAAAACTTAGATATAGGCCTGTAATAAGCTGTGAGGTAAAACATATTCAGGACATCAGCCATAGCACCAATCTAAACAGTCAACAGGAGGGAGCTATCATTTCAATCTTTTTCTGTTCATTCATGTCTTCCTAGTGCCATTGACATGATTTTCTGTGTTTGTCCACAAGTACATCCTTGGCCAGCTAGCTTTTGACCCTTTAATAATCATTCAGCTCTGTATCGATGCTGAAAATCTGTTCCCATATTTGTACCTTCTTTGGCACAGGCTGGGTTTGGACTTGGTTATCGTTGAATTTCCTCAAGACTCATTGCAAGCTGATATTGGAAGAAAGAGTTACGTGTTGTTGGTAAAATGCTCTGATGACCTCAAAGCATCCTTGATGATATTGGTAGGCTATGGAGTTGAAAGTTATTTCAGAGACTCAAAAACTTACCTAGCAGTTCTTTTGTGGCATAATTCCCTTTAAATGATGAAATAAAACTGAACTAGTAGTAGTGAGGTAGTTCAGACTTTTTCCACCAACTATGCAGCCATTGAATAGTCATTTGAACTTATGTGAGGCACAAGGTAAACAAAACGCTATGGTCTGTATGTTGTTGTTGTCAGGTGATGTCGAGCCAGTGTCCCACTCATAGTGACCCTACGTACAACTGACGAAACACTAATGTTGTGCTTCTCTGCTAGTCAGGGTTTTCAATGGCAGATTGATTTTGGGGAGTTGGTTGTTGGTCTGTCTCCCAAGCCTACAGCACCTGGTGTTCCCAGGCAGTCTCCCATCCACGTACTAACCAAGCCCAACCCTGCTTAGCTTCCGCAATCTGATGGGATCAGATGCCACAGTGATACAGCTGTAGGATGTTCTCTATAGTCTTACCCTAAAGTAAGAATGTCTAACTAAATGAAAAGAGCATTAAGCAACAACCCAAAGCCTCACTCCAGCTTATCCACTAATTGCTATGTCCCTTGGTCTTCCTGTGCCCTAGCCTCATCTAAAATAGGATGAATGATGGCCTTTATGGTCACTTCCAGCTCTAAATCATACCATTATGCCCTGAATCAGCGAAAATAAGGTATTCAGTTAGTTTTGTCCCTGTGTGTAAGGTCTTGGGAAAGTCTACAGCTAGGATCATACTTTTGTTGACTTTAAGGTCTCATTTTTAACTTTTGTTACTTTCATCTTTGATTATGTGTTGAAAGTGACTCCTAACACTTTGAATTCTTTTGTCCATCTCAGCCTCTTTCAAGAAATAATGAGACATCTTTGACAGTTATGGATAAAGCTAGTATAAACAACAAAAAAAGAAGATGAAATGACTGACACAAGTGCTTAAATATATTAAAACAGCTCACCTTTTAAGAACAGGTTTCCCTCCCTTTTTCACTTCACACATATTTATAAATTGATGACATTTCTATAATACAACAAGATAAAACAGATAAGGCTTCTGGAGGCAGCAGGCTACCCTACATGTTCTGCTCCTCCCCTCCCAAGCCCCAGCCAATAGTCCCCAGCTGTCTTGGCAAGCCTATCACCTTCAGTGTCACATTCCTTTAATTGTACCATGATGACAAAGTTCTGCCCTAAAGTGAAGGCTCAAAGAGTACCAATATGCACCCAATATCTTATGCTCTATTGGTCTGAATTATGACAGTGGATTTTCTTTAAACTTTCCATGTTCTTTAAACTTACATTGATCACCTTGGAAATACAGGTAGTTTTAACTGGTGATGTTGTTGATACCTTGACTCTCTCTAAGTCATTGTAAACTTTGACCCTTCATTGTTCCTTCCCCAAAAGTCATTACTGGAAAGGTAGATAAATCATACTCATGTAACTGAGCATAGGAATTAGATAGTGAGTCTCCTCTGTTCTTCACTGGTTTGCCAAACCAAGTTTCCTTTGAAAGCTCTTCACTGGCTTTACAACTTATCATATTCTTATTCCTTAAATGAATCTCTGCTTTGGATTCCTTTGTCAACACAGAGGATAAGCAGTAATCTTTTAGAAAACCTATACATACAAGAAGGTCTGGGATTTAGCTCAGTTGGTAGAGCACTGCTCTACAGTTTCTGAGGTCCCTGGTTCAAGTCCCTGAACCACAAAAATGGGAGAAGGATGTGGCAATCCACTCCCAAGGCAATTCCAAAACAATCAGCCATTGAAAGCCCCATAAGGATCTCTATGAGTCAGATACAACTCGATGGCACCTAACAACAACATACATACAAGAAAATGATAACATTGTGTTCATTGCACTAAGGTACATGTACTATAAATCAAATAAATCTTTTCACATTCATCTGTATGCCTTCTTTGCAGCTTCATGAGGTAGCCAGGGGCTGGAGTAGAAGTACAATATAGTTGTTAATAATACAAAGAGTGTCAAGGAAGATGGAACCTTGTGTACACAATCCAGTCTTCCTATAACAAGTCCTTGATCATAATATACCTGATAAAAAAAATCTATAATATAAAGTTCACACATGCCTCTTATATTCAAAGCCCTGGGCAATCTAGACACAACTACATTTATTAATTGTTCCTCACTGGTTCCATACCATCAAAACTATTTTTGTTCCTTTCCTTGTCCCAGAGTCCATGGTTTGCTAGCTGCCACTTGGAATGCCTCCTCTTGCCCAATAATAATTTTATCATGGTTTCTCCCAGTCACTGTGCCAAGAATTATACAATGTTTTTAATCTTCACAGCAACGCTATGCAGTAGAGACAATTGCCCAAACAGTATACATCTGTCCCAAAGCAGCTCAAAAACTAATCTCTTAATTGAATTTTGCCTGAATTCCCACCCACCTCCCTCAAGTGTTCTTTTTCAATTCTTAAGTAATATAGAAATTCTTGTCTGTACATCCAGTAATTGTCTAGTGATCATGACTTCCCTATTACTATATTTTTATTAATATTATTGTCCTCTTTTTTTATGCTTATGTTTTGCTTCTCCCCCCAAAGATTTTCAGTTCCATAAGGACAACAAACAGTGGCATTCTCTGAATCTTTCACAGTTCCTGGTAGTGTGCTTTTCAAGGGTTTTCATGTAATTGATGTTGATGGGATGGGATTGAATTCTCATATAGTGGTCAAGCACTGCCTTCATCAAAAGTAAAACTGCGAATGTGCTCTCCTCTTACTTGCCCTCCATCTAAACCTAGCTAAGGCAGCAAGGCATAATTCTGAGAAGAGATGAAGCAGCAGAGGATCACTTAGGGAAGGAATTGTGTGCAAGCTGATCCTTGCCCAGCATGAGCAACTGTACAATGATAAAGTAGAACTGAAGCATTGTTCCAGAATAAAGATTTCTCATCAGTGTTCTCAACCTGAGTAAATGATTCAGGAGCCAGCTTGGGGCCTGGGGAAGTCTCAGATGAGTAGGAACCCTAAGAAATGAGGGACAAGAGAGCCATCTCTGTGCCTCTGGGCAGCCTCTCTAGTTATAAGTACCTGGCTTGCAAAACCTGGTCTTCTGAAGGGCTAGGCCAAGGCCCCAGTGTGCTTGGTGACTCACCTCATCCTGACACCGACTGTTCCTAGTCATTACTCATCTGTGAGCACCACCTCAGCACTAATTACATAGTCCCAAAAAGGAGAGTTTAGATGGTATCCCAAGCTCCTTGGGAAAAAAGTATCACTCCAAATTATTTATTCATTTCAGTCCTCATTAACAAAGCAAATCTTTTCAGTTCTAAGTGAATAACTTCTGGATCACATTATTACTTTATGGGATCATATGCAGCTAAGACCAGAATGAGTAGGACCTATTGATTTAATCCCATCTTTTCAATCCTGAACATGGCTAGTTTTGTGCCCAAATTAAAATTTGGCTGCCTGGGTCACACCAGTAAGCAGACAGGCAAACAAAAAGATTTTGCATCAAACTCTTGACAGCTTCAGTATCTGAAAGTTGAAGCATTTGTTAACTAGGTTGGAAACACAAATGCAATCATTTCATTCTTTTAGCACTAACAAATTTAAAGATGGGTTAAAGAAAAAGTCTACAAAAGAAGCATCATCATTCTTATTCATTGGTATTCTCAAGAAGAAGAAGAATGCAACAAATCAAAATATCTGCGAGGGCTCACAGTGCATTTTTTTAAAATTCTGGACTAGTTTTTCTTATTGTTTGAATGGAGCTTATAAATCATAAATTTCCCCCACTAGGGAATCACTTCCAAGAGAATTTGTATTGTTGTGTTCAAAGAGTCTCCAGGCAGCTGCAAAAGGTGGCTGTCTTCTTACCTTTAGCTATTTGGTTGTCTTGAAAGCTCATAAACAGGTGATTGGTGGCTGTTTCATCTGAGCATAAGTCTCATAGCTCTTTGTTATTCACTAGCCAGTACTGGGGGAAATTGTAGCTGAGACCCTAGACCTTATGTACAGGATCACCCTCCACTAGTGGAAAATGCCCATGGTTTTCCCGTGAGGTTCAACCTAATTCAGAGTCTGCAGACAACTTTTGCAGAAGATATTTAATATTCTATACAAGGCCTCATGTTGTATTATATTCTCTTTATTCTTATTTTTCTCTTTTTCCCAATGATCAAACACATAAAATATGTCAGGGAAGCATCATAATAAAGATGGATCCACACATGAAACCATTTAAAAGTATATTGTTAAGAGAACACAGTACTATTTTTAATCACCACTGTTTCAGCCATATAAAAGAATGTTTGGGGAATGTTATCCCCATTTGGATTGGGGAAAATACCATTTCTTTTTGAGTCCCAGCTTCCACCAAGGACTCAGAGAGGGCCTCTGCTGTAACTCATGCCACACCAAACCCTGATAAAAGTTCTTTTTATTTGTGCATTTGACCACCAATCATTTTGCAATTTAAGCTGGATTCATTCCCAGACAAACTATTCTCAGTGCTTGGTTGGAATCATTTCTAGAGATTAATCAGCCAACCTTCTCGGAGTGATGAGTCAGATCACTAAGCATTCTTAAAGTTTATACAGTGCCAGAGAAAATTAACTAAGAGTAGAGCTTGCCACTGGCATTTTCATTTCTTAGACTAACCGCTTCCAGATCTTACTTCTCTAAGCTAGACAAGAGCTTGTTCCACATAAATATCCTGAGATTGGGTACCTGATTAACCAATCCATCTGCTTTTAAGAGTACGGTACCCAAAACCTGTTCTAAGGCTGTTCATCACAAAAAATATATATTTATGGATTCATGATGAGAGTGGGGTCTTTCGGAAAGAAAAGATAAGCACGTATTTTGAAAGGTTTTGACCTTAGGGTTTCCTGGCACCAAACGGTTGAGAAAATGTGAAGTAGAAGAATATTCCAACTTAGAAATCATCATTCAAATGTTTATTAGACTGGCTGGAGGAACAGCAAGATGAAAAATAGCTACATTCCTGTAGGGACTTGACAATACTGAAATCTAATGAAACATATTTGCCCAATTAGCCACTGATATCAGAGCTCCCTCATGCTAAATTGCTCTCTGTGCCAGCGTATACACAGCTTTACAGAAAACCTCCAAATAACTACACTGATGTCTTCGCCAAATTTATAGATAACTATATTTATTACGACTGCAGAAGTACCACTGTGGTGCACGATCCCACCAGATCTCTGAAACTAAGCACAGTCAGGTCTGGTTAGTACTTGGATGGGAGATCCCCTGGGAACACCAGGTGCTGTAGGCTTGGGAGAAGGACCCAGCAACCCACTCCCAAAACACAATCAGCCATTGAAAACCCTATGAATAGTAGAGACGTACTAGCAATACTGTTTCACCTGTTGTACGTAGGGTCACTATGAGTTGGACACTGACTTGACGGCATCTAATGACAACAATATATTTATCACTCTTGAGAGATTGAGGCAAAGAGTTGCCCAAACATGCTTTTTGGAAATAAAATGAATAACCTAGATTCTCCCTACCACCACTAGGCTATGTTAAATGCCTCCCTTGAGGTTTGAGATTAGCACCCTTCAGGGATGGAAATGATCTGTTCTGTATTGTACAGCACTGTAGCCACTAGCCAAATATGGCCGTGGAGCATTTGAGATGAGGCTAGTGTGACTGAGGAATTGAAGTTTTAACTATCTTTACTGTCAACTAATATAGATGGTCACATGTGGCTAGTAGCTGCCATGTTGGATGGTACAACTCTGGAGCCTTGTGGTGGCTTTTCCCTCCCTTCCTCCAGCCTGACTCTGACTCTCCTAGTCTCCATCCCCCCTCACACTACCACCTCTGCACTCCTGATGATCTCACCTAACTCCCATAATCTATTAGGGGCTTCTCATTTGGCTGTAAAATAAATGTCAAGCTTCTGGCATAGCCTTCAAGCCTTTCCCAATCTGTCCTTCCTTCTTTATCCCAGACCTCATCTGCGCCCACTGTGCCCCTATGCCCCACAACACAGACCTTACTAACCCACAGTTCTGCCTTTGCAAGTCACATTACCTTGTCTGTGACTCCTCCCCTCCCCCATCCTTGCCACTTGGCAAAGTCCTGTTTGTCTTTTAAAACTCAGAGCATTTCCTCTCTGAAGAAACCCTGGCCCACCTGGTCTCTTCCACTTATTTGACATCAGTTATTTTTTATTTCTCTCTATATCAATCCAAAACCTCTTTATCTCCCTTTGCTTCTTGACTTTTCACCCATTTTTTGAAGTTTGAATTCAGTATAGTAAAATGTATCCCTTCTTCTCTGTAGTTCCAGTTTTGACAAACATGTTTAGTTATATGATGCCTGCCAATATGAATTCAGCCCATCCACACACCCTCAGGTCTGGCAACCATGCATTTGTTTTTTGTCCTATGGTTTCCTGTATAAATGGACCACATAGTATGTCACCTCTTTGCATCTCACTTCTTCCACTTCACATAATGCATTTTAGACTCATCCATGCCATTTTATGTGTTAGTGTTTGGTTGTTTTTTAATGTCTCAATAGTATTCAACTGTATGAATGCACCATAGTTTGCTTATCTATGCCTAGTTGAAGGGCATCTAGGTTGTTTCCTATCTGGGAATTAAAGTGCCTGTAAACCTTTTCATAAAGGTCTTTATGTGAAAATGGGTTTTATGTGAAAAAAATTGTATGAAAATATTTCATTTGGCAAATCCTAGGAGTGGGGTTGCTGGCTCATATGGTGTCAGTTTCCAAAGTGGCTGTACCATTTTGTAGTTTCACATTGAGGGCTCTAAATGCTTCTCATCCTTGAAAATGAGTTACCATTTTCAGATTTTTCTGTTGTTTTTTCATTTGAGCCATTCCAATAGGTACACAATGGCATCTCATTTTGGTTTTAATTTGCATTATTTCCCTAAAGACTAATGATACTGATAGGAGAAGGACCTGGCAGCCCACTCCTAAAAAACAATCAGCCATTGAAAACCTATGAATAAGCGGAGAAGTACTGACAACAGTGGCAGGCACAGTGTAGTGTCAGGTAGTGTTTCATCTGTTGTACATAAGGCGCTATTAGTCTGACCTGACTTGATTACACCTAACAACAACAGTGATACTGAAGATCTTGTTATGCATGTTTTGCCATCCATATAGCTCCTTTATTGAAGTGTTATTTTACCTTTGCTCTCATCTCTCCAGAGTATAAGTACGAATTCACTGTGCATATTTTGAGGCTCTTCAGTCGTTTTTTCATTTCTTGTGTTAGAATAATAAAAGTCATTTTGTAATCATAGTCTCAGGTAAAATTATTATGGAAATATGTAGTTGTATATAAAGTGTTGCTTAGTAAAAGTGAAAATCTATATATCTACAATGCTTGAAAATATAAGTGATTAAATGATATACTTAGAAACAGGAATTCAAATGATGCTAAAGTGTGCAATATTTAGAAAAGAAAACTAAGGATAGGAAAGAAATACCATGTATGGTGATGGTCTCACATTTCAAGCAAAGAAACTGACATAGTTTATTTGACCATTCAGAGGTCACACTATGAGTTAATTTCAAAGTTAATATATGATCAAGATCTTCTAGCTCCTCAACACTTTGCTTGAGGGCCTTTTCATATTTGGTTTTCTCCAGTCATGCAAAATTGCATTATTTCAAGTTAAAGCATGCTATTCCCTGTTAGTGGAACTTTGGCTTCCATGAAAAACTGAAGAGCCAATAAATATTCATGTAATCTTCAGGATAACATATTGAAAAGGACAGCTGGCTCAGGAGGGATCATTTGCCTGGGTTAGTATCTGTTTCCATTTACATTAAGAAAATATTGCAAGAAGTTATTATCTGCCGCAGGGCTGAGGGGAATACAATGGAAGGCTGATATTGCACCTGATTGCTTTTGACATTTACCTATTGTAACAGGGAAACTGTGTGAAGATAGCCAAGTGACTTTTTATAAAACACAATTTCAGAGGCTATAAAGGAAAAAGGAGATGACAGAGATAGAATACACTGCATCTGTAAAAATGAGAAACATGACTTGTCAGCAACACCTGCCTGTAACCATCAACCATTTCTACCGGGCCTGCTGAGAAATTACTCAGCATCAGATGCGTTGATAGGTGTGAAGTCTCCTGTGCTTCAAAAGGCAGTCGAGAAATACAGAGGAGAGAAAGTGTGGTTCTATTGAACATTTTTTAAACCACAAACCTGGGGTTGATTTAATGTAATTTTATGTCTGACCACTTGCAAAGAAATCAATTGTCCTTCACATTTTTATCTATCAAGGTTATTAGGACACAGTAGGATTCTTAAGTTTGGGTATATATCTCATTTCACTTTATTTTTAAGTACATTCCAAATCTCTAACTGGACACTGAAATATTGATTGCAACAACTAATTAAAATTTACAAAAGATTTTTGCCGTTTCCGATTGATGGTGGTAAAATGATAATATAGTTATCTCCTCCCATTTATGAGACCTCAATATACTACATACAGTAAATGAATGAGGAAAACAGAAGTAGGCATCTGTTAGCAAGGTATGTTAATGACAAAAAATAGCAATTTATTTAGCAATCTTGAAGAAACCAAAAAAAGATCTCATTCTTTTCTTTAGAAACTCAGGCAGCCAGGTGCTATGACTCATGCTTGTAAACCTAGCTAATTGGGAGGCTAAGGCAGGAGGATTATAGGTTGAAGGTCAGAGGCAGCCAGCCCTGGCAACTTGGTAAGAAAAAAGGGCTGGGGTACAGCTCAGTGGTGGAGAGCTTGCCTAGCATGCATGAGATCCTGGGTTCAACTCCCCAGTACAGAGAAAGGGAAGTGGGGAGAGAAGGAGAGAGAGAGGGAAGGAAAGAAGGAAGGGAGGGAGGGAGGGAAAAAAAAAGAAATTCAAAGAGGTTCATAAGTTTAAACACTGAAAACAGAATGGCATGCAACAACCATGACTGCCAGGTGAGATTTTTTTTTTTTTTTTTTTTTTGGTCATACTCAGGGTTGAACCCAGGGCCTGGTGCTTGCATGCTTTGCAAGTGCTGGACCACTGAGCTGCTCCCCCAGCCCATTTTTTTACTTTTTGAGACAGGATCTCACTAAGTTCTGTAGACTGCCTCTGGTTTCAAACTTGCAATCCTCCTGCCTCTGCCTCCAGAGCCATTGGTATTATAGGCATGCACCACCATGCCCGGCTAGAAATTTTTGTTTTTAAAACACAAAACAACAATGAAAGAACATAGAAGAAATGGAGATACTTCAGGGAACAAAAGAAATATCCACGAATCTTCTCTGTTATGTCCACAGAGATATATGAGAATATATCTACTATAGACTGAATGTTCATGTCCCTCCAAAACCCATACACTGACGCCCTAATTCCCAATGTGATGGCATTTGGAAATGGACTAATTTGGGGACTAAATGAATTTAGACAAAGTCATAAGAATGGAGCATTGATGATGGGGATTAGTGTCCTTATAAACTAGATGGATTGACACAGTGCCTGCAGCAATGGGCTTAAACATAGAAAAGATCATGTGCATGGCACAGAATTGGACAGTGTGTCATTCTGTTGTACATAGGGTTGCTATGAGTTGGACCCAACTCAATGGCATCTAAAAATAACAACAAGAAAATGAAGAGATAAGAGTTTTCTCTCGCCCAGTTCATGAGGATACAGCAAGAAGACAGTTGTCTCAGTCCATGTTGTGCTGCTGTAACAGAACACCACACATTGCATAATTTCAAATGAACAAAAATTTATTGGCCACTCTGTTATAGCAGCTCTAGCTGGCTAAGAAAACATTATAATGATAAGTAAAAACAGAATGCTATTGAAAAATGAATAATATTATTAAAGAAATAATTCTTAGAAATTGAAAATATCATGACTGAATTTAAAATTTTAATAGATGCATTGGGAGATAGGATAAATGAAGTCTTACATGAAATAGAACAGAGAGAAATAAAGTATGAGGGAAATGATAAGAGAATTAGCAGACCAATCCAGGAAGCCAATATCTAATAAGAGTTCCAGAAAGAGAGACCAGAAAAACACAATGGCAATTATCAAAGAAATAGTATAATAAATGTTCCCAAGTCAAACTAAAGGAAGCAACTCCCCATCCTGACAACCACATCAAGTACACTATTGCAAAACTTCAAAACACAAAAAGTATAGGGATAATCTTAAGCATTTTCCAAGAAAAGGAAAGATAAGTATATCTCCTATAAGAAACTAAAAAATCTAATGAGTCAGACCCCTCAATACAGCCATTTCTCAGTATCCTTGGGGATTGGTTCCAGGAACCCCTGTGGATGTCAAAATCCACACATGCTCAACTCACTTATACAAATTGGATAATAATGACTACAGTTATACCACCCTGGCATCCAATCCCATCTGATCTCAGAAACTAAGTAGGGCTAGGCCTGTTTAGTACTTGGATAGGAGAATTCCTGGGAATACCAGATGCTATAGGCTTGGTAGAAGGACCTAGCATCCCACTCCTGAAACAATCAGCCATGGAAAACCCTGTAAATAGCAGAGGAGCATTGACAGTAGTGCCAGGCATGGCACAGTGTCAGGGAGTATTTCATTCTATTGTACCTAGGGAGGTTATGAGTTGGATCCAACTGGAGAGAACCTAACAAGAATGATGCATATAACCTATACACACTCTCTGTACACTTTAAATCATTTCTAGGTTACTTGTAATACCTAACACATTGTAAATGTTATATAAACAATTCTTATGTGGCTTAGGGAATGAAGACAAGAAAAATAGTCTACTATATACGTACAATGCAATGCAATGCAATTGCACGAATGCAATTTTTTTCTAATATTTTTTATCCATAGTTGGTTAAATCTGCAGATATAAAAGCCAAGGAAATTGAGGGCTAAAAATAAAAACACTGGATGTGAAAGAATAGAAAATTGTCTACAAATCTCTAAGGAAAACAGATTTTAATCTAGAATTGCATGCAACCTAGAATTTTAAGTTAAAATTCAATCAAATAAAGACAGTTTCAAACGTTAAGAATTGGGAAAAAAAGATTTTCTGTCATGCATAGTTCTTAGAAAGCTGCTAGAAAAATGAAATGGTAAATCAAAAAAGATGACACAGGGTTTAGGAAAATGTGTGGTCCACCTCAGAGTGCAACAGGAATCCCTAGGATGGCAATGTGCAGTCAAGTTGAGAGAAACCTGGCTAGTCTAGAAGGAAGGTCTGTAGAGGATTAAAGTGAACAGATGAAGTTAAGCAGTTTTTGAGGAAACAATTAAGGATATGGCCTTGATCCCAGGTAGAAAGGGGAGGAAACTGTGTCAGAAAATAAATGAAATCAGAAGGAGTGAATAAGACTTACATGGTAAAACCATTGTTGTTGTTGTTGTTGTTGTTAGGTGCCATCGAGTTGACTCCAACCCATAGAGACCCTATATACAGCAGATCAAAATACTTCCCAGCACCTGGCATGGTGACACAGGCCTATAATCCCAGCAGCTCCCAGGGCAGAGGCGGGAGGATCACAAGTTCGAGACCAGAGGCAGTCTGTGTAATTAGCGAGACCCTGTCTCAAAAAAAGTAAAAAAAAAAAAAATGGGCTGGGGGCACAGCTCAGTGGTCCAGCACTTGCAAAGCACGCAGGCACAAGGCCCTCGGTTAAACCCCCAGTACCGCAAAAAAAAAAAAACAACCACTTCCCGATTCTGTGCCAGGCACATGATCTTATGACACTGGTGTCAATCCATCTAGTGAAGGGTTATCCTTTTTGTCGTAGACCTGCCAGTCTCCCAAAGATGATGTCTTTCTCCAGGGATGGTCTCTCCTGACTACATGTCCAAAATACTTAAGATGCAGTCTAGCCATCCTTGCTTCCAAGGAGCACTCTGGTTGCACTTCTAGGACAGATCTATTGGTTCTTTTGGCAGTCCATGGTATATTCAATAGATGTCTCCAGCGCCATAATTCACAAGCCTCAATTCTTTTCCTGTCTCCCTTGTTCAATGTCCAGCTTTCACAACCATATGATGTGACTGAAAATACCATGGCATGAGTCAGATGCACCTTCATCTTCAATGTGACATCTTTACTTTTCAATACTCTAAAGAGATACAGCTTTTCCCAGAGCAATGCATCCTTTGATTTCATGACTGCTGCTTCCACTGGTGTTGATTACAGAGCCAAGCAAAGCAAAATCTTGGACAACCTCAATCTTTTCTCCATTTATTGTGAACTTGCGTATTGACCCAGTCATAAGGGTTTTTGTTTTATTGTTTAGTAGCAATCCATACTGAAGGCTATGATCTTTGATCTTCATCAGTAAATGTTTTAAATCCTCTTCACTTTCAGCAAGCAGAGTGGTGTCATCTGCATAACGCAGGTTGTTAATGAGTCTTCCTCCAATCTTGATGCCATGTTATTCCTCATAAAGTCCAGCTTCTCAGATTATTTGCTCAGCGTATAAATTGAAGAGATAGGGTGAAAGTATACAGCCCTGATGCACACCTTTCTCAACTTTAAACCACTCAGTGTTTCCTTGTTCTATTCGAACAACTGCCTCCTGGTTCATGTACAGATTCCTCATGAGCACAATTAGGTGCTCTGGCATTCCCATTTTCTGAAGTGTTATCCATAATTTATTATGATCCACACAGTCAAATGCCTTTGCATAGTCAATAAAACATAGGTAGACATCTTTCTGATATTCTCTGCTTTCAGTTAATATCCACTTGACATCAGCAATGATGTCCCTGGTTCCCCACCTTCTTCTGAATCCCATTTGGTTTTCCGGTAATTCCCTGTCTATATACTGCTACAGTCACTTTTGAATGATCGTTACTAAAATTTTGCTTGTGTGTGATATTAATGATATTCTCTGATAGCTTCCACATTCAGTTGGATGCCCTTTTTTGGGGGGAATAGGCACAATATGGATCTCTTCCAGTCAGTTGGCCAGGTAGCTGGTTTCCAAATCTGTTGGCATAAACATGTTAACACCTCCAGTGTTACATCTGTTTGTTGAAGCATCTCTATTGGTATTCCATCAATTCCTGTTTTGCCAGTTCTTTCGAGGCAGCTTCTACTTCATCCTTCAATACCATTGGTTCCTGTTCATATGCAACCTCTTGAAATGGTTGGTCATCTACCAATTCTTTTTTGTATAACAACTCTGTGTATCCCTTCCATCTTTTTTGGATGTTTCCTGCATCATTTAATATTTTCCCTATAGAATCTTTCATTATTACCACTGGACTTGAATTCTTTCTTCGTTTCCTTATGCTTGAGAAATACAGTGCATGTTCTTCCCTTTTGGTTTTCTGCCTCCAGCTCTTTGCACATGTCATTATAATATTTGTTTTTGTCTTCTCAAGCTGCCTTTTGAAATCTTCTGTTTAGTTCCTCAACTTCATGATGTCTTCTTTTTACTTCAACTGCTGGACATTCAAGGGCAAGTTCCAGCATCTCTTTTGATATATAATTTGGTCTTTTCTTTTTTTCTTGTCTTTTTAATAACCTTTGTTTTCTTCGTGAATGATATCTTTTATGTCATGTGACAACTTCTCTTTTCTCCTATCATTTGGTCTAATGCATTAAACCTGTTCTTGAGGTGGTCTCTGAACTCAGGTGGCATATGCTCAAGGTCATACCTTGGCTCTTGGACACTTGTTCTAATTTTCTTCAGTTTCAGTTTGAACTTGCATATGAGAAGTTGATGGTCTTATCCACAATCAACACCTGGTCTTGTTTTGACATTTGACATACAGCTTTTCCATTGTCTCTTTTCATGTATGTAGTCAATTTTGTTCCTGTATGTTCCATCTGGTGAAGTCCATGTGTATAGTCACCATTTATGTTGGTGAAAAATGTATTTGCAATGAAAAGGTCATTGGTCTGACAAAATTCTACCGTGTAACTTCCTGCATCATTTGTCACCAAGACCATATTTTCCAACTGCTCAGCCTTCTTCTTTGTTTCCTACCTTTGCATTCCAGTCAAGAGTGATTATCAGTATGTCTTGATTGCATGTTTGATCTATTTCAGATTGCAGAAGCTGGTAGAAATCTTCCCTTTCTTCATTTGTGGCCTTAGTGATGGGTACATAAATTTGAATAATAGTCATATTAACTGGCCTTCCTTGTAGGCGTATGGATATTATTCTATCATTGACAACACTGTATTTCAGGACAGATCTTGAGATGTCTTTTTTGATGATGAATACAACTCCATTTCTCTTTAGTTTGTCATTCCCAGCATAGTAGACCATATGATTATCTGACTCAAAATGACCCATGCTGGTCCATTTCAGCTCACTGATGCCTAGAATATCAATGTTTATGTGCTCCATTTCTCTTTTAAGTATTTCAAATTTTCCTAAATTCATAGTACATACATTCCATGTTCTAATTATTAATGGATGTTTACAGTTGTTTCTCCTCATTTTGAGTGGTGCCACATCAGCAGATAGAGGTCCCTGGGGCTTTATTCCATTTCCATCATCAAGGTAGACTCTACTTTGAGAAGGCAACTCTTTCCCAGTAGTCTTTTGAGTACCTTCCAACCCGGGGGGCTCATTTTCTGGCACTATATCTAACCATGTTTCTTTGCTATCCATAGGATTTTCAATGGCTAGGTTTTTCGCAAGTGGTTCACTGGTGCCTACTCCCTAGTCTGTCTTAGTCTGGAAGGTCAGCTGAAACCTGTCCACCATGGGTGGCCATGCTGGTATCAGAGATACTGATGGCATAGCTTTCAGCTTCAACACACAAACGCCCACAGTGCAGCAAACTGACAGACATATTGAGGGGTAAAACCATAATGATAACTGACATAATCAACAGTAATGATGAAACTATTCTGGAATAAGAAGAGGAAGTGGGCTGTAGGGTAAGAGTGCTAATTCCTCTCTCATGTTGTGCTGTTGCTGTTTGTTGTTGTTAGGTGCCATCAAGTGAGGTCTAACTCATAGCAGCTCTATGTACAACAGATGAAACACTCCCTGACACTGTGCCAAGCCCAGCACTATGTCAGTGCTTCTCTGCTATTCATATGGTTTTCAATGGCTGATTGCTTCAGGAGTTGGCTGCCAGGTCCTTCTCTCATTTTTGTGGTGCTGGGGATTGAACCCAGTGCCTCAGGGAATGCAGAGTGGCACTCTGCCAACTGGGCTAAACCTGAGCCCTCCTCTTTCATAATAGGAAGTAGATATTGACTGAAGTTAATAAATTGAGAAATGGCCATATAAGGATATTACTTATAAATGTAGACAAGAAATAGCTGAAAGATTTTAAATGTTTACCTGTAGATCACAGAACTGGAGAGGATGGGCAAGGGGATAATAGGGCAAGAGATGAGGTTTTTATCATAACCATTTTGGTTATATTTGATTTGTTAAATTTGTAATATATTACTTCAATTAAATTGCTTTCATTATAAGAGATTTCCAATCACTATAAAAGACTATTTTTCTGTTTACTTTGATCCTTGTACATTATGATATGAATTTTGAACCTTTTATATAATTTGCTCATTTTGCTTAAAATCCAGTGTTTTCTAGTAGTCTGGTAGGCTCTCTGTAATAAATCATAAATAAAAGAAACTCCTTATTCAGGAACTAAGTTTGTCATCATAAAACTAAACAACTAGTTCTTTGAACATAGATTTGAATGTTTGAGATGGGAGTTTAATAACTGACATAGGTCATTTTCTGTTGCTATAACAAATACCTGAGACTAGGTAATCTACAATGAATAGAGATTTACTTAATTCATGGTTCTGGAGACAGGAAAACCCAAAAGCATGGCAAGGGCTTCTAATTGGCATCTGCTGGGGGCCACCTTGTTGGATCATGACAGGGCGGACATAATATTGGGAGACAGAGAAAGTTTGACAGGCTTAGTCTTTCTTCCCCTTCTCATAAAGCTGCTAAGTGCCATCACATAGGCCCAACCCTCAAGACCTCATCTAATCCTATTTATTCCCAAAGGCCCCACCTCCAAATACCATCAACATATGAATGTGGTGATTAAGTTCCAGCATAAGAACTTTGAGGGACATATTTAAACAGTAATTATACTACACCTCCAACCTGCAACTGTTTTTTAAAAAGTAATAAAACAACTTGTTTTTCTACTTTGTCATATTTTAATATAAAAAT
Source organism: Pedetes capensis (assembly GCA_007922755.1). NCBI lineage: Eukaryota > Metazoa > Chordata > Mammalia > Rodentia > Pedetidae > Pedetes > Pedetes capensis. Next base: position 34,151 of record VMDO01013508.1, read on the forward strand.
TTCTGTAATTTTTTCCCATTACTGAAGCAGCTTGCTATTTGGTTAGGAAAGCTTACTAAAAGCTGCACAGTTTCATTTACTAAAACTACTCAACTTGAACAACATAGAATTTCATCTTCTATCCCTTGATTGGGAAGTCCTGAGTTTCTGGTTTTATTGAATGATGGAAATGAATATCTTTTCCTGGGTCCTTAGGTGAAAATGCAAAAAATGCAGAATAGAGTTAATATTTCACTCGGTGAGACCAGACTTTCTACCACCACTTTCAGACCAAAACAGATCAAAAAGGATGTACCAGCTGTGTAGATATTAACAAACTGACTTCTAGGGATATACATGGAAATAATAAGTGTATCTGTAGAAGGAAAAGGCTCAAGTATATATGAGTGGAACTATTTCCACTCTCTTTGTTTGGTTACGCATGCCTCACATACCTACAGATTTGAGGATCATGGCTATTCAGTAGTTTCCTTGGTTTCTGGCACCCTAACTTCTGGATATTTTGTCAGATTATGAGGAAACAAATCATGTCAAAAGAATAAATTAATTTCTTGAAACAAGTATTATTTACATAAGGTATATATTAATGTCTACTTAAAGAGCTTTACGGAAGAATATTTGTTTTGTAGATGACCCAGTAATTAATGACTTTACCACAATGAATGTGACTTTGTCACATTGGAATAAGAAAGGCAAGGTAATTTTTAGGCCTATTGAATTTATATATGAAGAATCGAGGATTTAGTATTTATTTTTTATTGATTGGTGCTAGGAATTGAACCTGGTGTTTCATGTATATACTAAATACATATTCTACCACTGGGCTATACCCCTGGAATTAAGGAGGTTCAAGAACATACTTGACAGAAACTAGGTGAACTGCCTTTATAGCCATAAAAGAAAAGAATTGGTTTTGCTCCTTTCCTACTACCTGCCTTCTGGTGATTTTTTCTTATTCCCTATACCATATTCTCCTTTACATATTCCATTGCAGACACTAAAAACAATGGAATGGTACAACAAGGAAATACATTATTGACATATCTACCAAGGATCAATTTATAATTTGCAGGGCCCAGTACAAAATGAAATGTTGGGGTCTTTGTTCCAAAATTATTAAGAATGTCAAGATTGTGACAGCAGACCATTAAACCAAATATCAGCTTCCTCTGAGTGTGGGGATCTCAGCAACTGCACAGGTCACACACCCAAGAAGTGAACTCTGTCTACAGGCTCATCAAATCTGTCCAAACAACAAGCCCATTTTAATCCAGCCCTATGCTCCAAGGTAGAACAGTCAAGTCACATTATTACAGCTCCTAATCCAATATACTTCTTTCTATTACCAAATTATTCTCAGTACTCAGCTATGAGATATTTGTAACTGGTGCAAGATAAAGCATTAACAGTAATATATGACTGAGGAGTGTTTCTCTCTAGCCATGTAGTTAATATTTTCTATATGATCCTTTTCACCCTTGGAAATATGAATTCAGTTGGGTTCCCAAATTACCAGTGATGAGCCCTCTTCCCATTCTTCTGTCTGACCATCTGCTTATTACCAATGCAGGGTAACTAAACTGTTCAGCCACAAGAGAATGACTCATGGGTGCTGGGGGAGAAAAGTACACTTTTTGAATATGCAGTACTTAAAACACCAGCTGTTCGATTTGGGGTTTTGCAAATCACTTGGCTATGAATTTCAGGGAAGATGTTTTCATTTTTGAAAAGTTAAATTTCACAGACTTCTAGAAGAAAACAAGTCATGCAGCCTTCTTTTCTTGATTTTAGCACACCAAATTTTAAAATACAAACTATATGTTTTCCCCCATCTTTACCTCCTGATGACAAAAAAAAGAAAAAAAAAAAACCTCTTTTGAAGAATGCTGTGTCATACTCCAGTAAGGAACATCTAGCTGAATTAGTTTGTTACAACAGAATATACTAAAGCATGGCTTCTAGGAAGGAGAGCTGGAAACTAGCAAGATTAATACTAGGCTTGGGTTTCTGAAGACAGAAAACAGATCAGGAGCCTTCACCGTACACTAAGGAGATTAGAGAACTTTGTGACCATCTCCCATTGTTACGATATGTTCAGCCTGCATTCACAGGAGTCTGGCTAAAGGAATTATATGTGGGATCTCAGATCAAAAAGAGGAAGGACCCCATCCTACAAAGCATCTCTCCTTGCTTCTCTCCTGGATTTGATGGATTCTCTCCTGCCCCATCTGGCTGTTCCCACTATGAGTTTTTTCCAGAGGGAGGGGCAATTTACCTAAAGACATGTATGTTCCTTCTTCCTCAGAATGACCTTTATTTTCCTCAACACTTTCTGAGTCTACACTTGGACCCTGTAATTCATCCCTCTTCTCCACTCTTTTTGCATGTTATTTTTGCCATGCATTTACCATTTATGATTTGTTTTAAATATTTGTATATATTTATCCTTGGTCTCCCCAGCCAGACTGAGTTTCTTGAGGGCGATTACCCTGTGTTGTTTTGTTTCTTCCCCACTGGGCAGAGCACATAGTACCTGTCATTAAGAAGATGCTACATAGATAGGCGCCAGCAGCCATACCACTGTGGTATCCAATCCTGTCAGATCTCAAAGCTAAGCAGGGTCAGGCCTAGTTAATACTTGGGATAGGGGACCGCCTAGAACACCAGGTGCTGTAGACTTGGGAGAAGGACATGGCAACCCACTCTTAAAAATAAATCAGCCATTGAAAACCCTATGAATAACAGGAAAGCACTGACAATAGTGTTTCATCTGTTGTACATAGGGGTGCTATGAATTGGACACCAACTCGAGGGCACCTAACAACAACAACATACAGATAGGTGTTGATTGATGTATTAATTGACTTAATCCCCTTCCCCAAACCACAATTTTAAAAGTAGACACTATCACAGAAAAACAACTGATATCATCCAATTTTTAAAAATTACTTTTTCATATCATGTCACATATTCTAAACCCAAACTAACTTCCTTGGCCTCTTCAAACTAATAACATATTGTTTAACCTCCACAGATTAATGGGTTTGTGAGCTAATGAAAATTTATGCTATTGATTGCCTTTGAAGTATTTATTTTTGTCATGCTCATTTCAGAAACTTCTCTCTTTTAAGTCTGGCATGATTAATGCACAATTCTCTTTCCCTGTTGAGTGCTTTCCTCCACATATAAGGCAACTTTGTGTGATCTGTTAACAAGGAGATAATTAAATGTAAACATGAGTTACAGGCTTTTCTTCCTCTGAAATTAAATACACATAAACATCAAGGAAATAACAGAAAAAGAGAACAGGAGAAGCAACTAATAATCCCTCCCCTTAGGATTTCAAGAAGACCCCTCATCAAAGCAAGAAGAGTCCTCGAAGTAGCCATCCTATCTTCTTTATGGCAACTGACCTACACTAAAACCCAAGAAGAGTTCATTGGCTCAGTCAGTCCACCTTGACTAAGGGCTGAGGGAGTATGGGTTGGCAATATATAGGTCCTGGAAGAGAACCCAAAGCAAAAAAGGGGGATCATTGTTTCCTGTAGTAATACAGCTAAAGACCCCAAGAATCCAGGCCTTTCAAACCTCCTTTAGAGAACACTCAGTCCAACTGATTATCTCTGAATAGTCCTCTACCAAAACAAATGTAGTATGTTGGGCAACGCCAAAAGAGTCAATTCATCTGTAGAAAAGTATAAAACATACTGCAGTGTAAATGTAGTGTTTTACCTAGGAATGAATAAATAGAAAAGAAAGGTTTCTTTCTCCATGATTTGTGATTTTCAATTAAAATTCCTAGCTAGTGACATATTGTCTCTTTCCCAAATGTGAGGATGTCCAAAGTCAAATTGTCACATTGCGACTTTTCCCAAATATCTGTGCATCCTAAGCACACTGTGTCAAGAAGGCTGATCCAAAGACTTGATTTATGTTGCTCCCTGACAGATGATGTCTACAAGGCAAGCACTTAAATGGACTGTGCTCCAGCAGTTACCTTAGTCATCAGTTCTCAGAGAATTAATGAGTACCATTCATCTCAATAATAGAAACCAAGGTCAGGGCCTCTTCCTTGCTCTATAATTCCACTAGCATCGCACAGAAAGCACTTGGGTCATAAGCTCTGTAGACCTTATCACTGAGCAAATGGGGCTACATCTTGTTCCAAGAGCACATCTTCTCTGGGGACACACCTTTTGTCAAAGATTTGTTGTACATAAACATCAAATGTACTTACATATGTAGAGGAAATTCTGGTAAAGAAGAAAAGTGAGGCTGTCTTCAGCTGCCAAGAGTTTCAAGTCCTGTTTTTATTTAAGTAATGCCAATAGAAAACATTTGTAATAAAACTGTCAGGTACTCCCAATTACTGAACATACACTTATAAATTATGTGTTTAATGACATTTTATGGAAGCCACTGAGCTATCCCATGTGGCTACCATTAAATTTATTTTTATTTTCAGTCTTTTACTTTGATTTTTATTCTTTTGTTTTAGATTTTAGTCTAACTACTAGAAGAAAGTTAAAAACACCTGGGGAATAAGAGTTCTCACCATGAGCAAATAATTCTGTTTAGAGTGAAACTTTTGTGTTGAAGAAGCACACTTTCTTAACCTGTCTCACCATTCATTCCCTTGCTCCTCGTAATACAAATCACTTTTAACCTCCCATATATTGAAAAGGAGGAAGTCACTTCAAGGTGTGAAGCCACAGGCATGGGTTCAAATGCTGGATTTAGTGCTTATTTCCTTAATAGCAAAGAAAGCATGATTATTATGCTTTTACACCTATTTCACAATGTTGCTATAAGAATTAAAAATAAGTGCCTAGCACAGTGCCTGGAAATTATCAAACAATATCTTATTATTCTTATTTATTCTTATTATTGCCCATACAAATTGTGTGCCTATGACATATGTATGTGTAAAGTCTGTATTTTTGAAACATTTGGGGTTTTATGGTCAATAAATTCAGAACAAGCCACAGTAATAGAAGAGAACAGAGGCATGAATAAGTCAAAACAGAAAAACATCCAAGCATCATTGGTCTGTATTTCAAAGCATATTTTTGAATTTCAAAAATGTGAGGGTTTCTAATACCCAAAGAAATTACTTCAAGCAAAGAGATGGTGCCATGATGTGAGGTTCTAAGCAGAATCTGCAGACTAGCCAGTTTTCCTCTCCTTTCTTCTCCTCACACCTCACCAGTCAAAAGACAGCTGCCTCAAATGACCCCATTTAAGTGAAGCTCCTGGTTTCTACCTTCCCCTGCATCAGAACGCTCACAAACTGTTCATAATTCCTGGTTGAGAGGCAGGTTGTAGTCCCAAATGAAAGCACCGGGTGCTCATAGAGCAAGTAATAGATTAGAGGTCTGAGACAGTAAAGTGAAGAGAAGCAGAGTGGTGTGTTTATCAAGAGCAAAGGCTCTCATATCTAGAATCCTAGCAACTAGAATTCTAATCCCTATTTGGCCCCTGTGACTTTGGACCAATTACTAACTGCTGTGTATCTCCATTTCCTCTACTACAAACTTGTGATACTATCAGATTCCTCATATGGTTTGTCACAGATTACATATATTTTAGCATAGACATAATTATATGTATCTATACTGGTGGTGCCAAAAACTGGGTACCTATTTTTAGAGATGTTATCTATATTTACTTTTCAAAGTTGAATTGAATTACAATTGTTGTTGTTAGGTGCTGTCAAGTCGGTATCCGACTCATAGCGACCCTCGTGAGGTTTTCAATGGCAGACTGTTTCGAGGTTGCCTCTGGAGTGGGTTGCCAGGCCCTTCTCCCATTTTTGCGGTGCTGGGAATCGAACTCAGGACCTCAGAGACTACAGAGCGGTGCTCTACCAATTGAGCTAAATCCCAGCTCCTTGAATTACAATAGCAATGTGGTATATGACCTCTTACAATTGACCTATATTCATCTTTTATTACTTATATATATTGAACATTACTATTTTAATACAGTAAATGTATATACTTTTGGCACCCTCTGTGTGTGTGCCTATACACACAAATATAGATAGATAGATAGATAGATAGATAGATAGATAGATAGAGATATGTATATATATATACATACATACATATATATGTATATATATATAAGCACAGTGCTTGGCTCATGTAAGTACTCATAAAAGAAGAAGATAAATTGTTAATAACCCTCAGTAAATATGAAAGTAGATTATCAATAGATCTGTACTATTATTTATTTATTTCTCTTTGAATAATAAACTCTTACTTACAAATTGGTGTTTTCCTACAAAGACCTGCGGTGGTTTTTGTGGGAAATCAGAGAAAGACAGAATCTTGACTTCATCCAGGCACCATTCTAATTGCTACCTACATATAATAGCTCATTTAATTCTCAGAACCACTCTGAGAGGTCATTATTATCCCAATTTTACTGCTGAAATGCAAAATCAGAGAGATTATATAACTTTCCAAAGATCATAGGATAGGTAATAATATACAGATTATGGGCAGGGAAACCAAAACATTTTTGGACCATTCCAAGACACTACTTTCAACACTACTACTTTGCCTACTACTACTACCACTGCTTTGACACTACTTTGCCTCCTTTTAAGGCAAAAACTGAGGGAAAATACTTGACCCTAATTATAGTTAAACAACAAATATCTTGTAATACCAACATCATTTTTTAAAATCACTAGTTATTCTTATTTCTACCTGAGAAATTTATTGTTCTAAAACTCTAAGATGATCATCAGTATGCTGTAAGTAAGGTATTCATAATTAAACCCGTTAGTGCTTATGGTAAATAAAAATGCGTTTGAGCTTCCAACATAATGAGTTTCACTTCAGAGACACAAGCTTGGCCAATATTTTCATATGCTGTCTGTAACCTTTCACAATAGAAGAGTGAACAATGTACTAATTCATTAACTCATGAATTGTCCTTCCTTGTGAATGATACTAGCTGATGCTCTGCCTTTCTCTGTAACAAGCACAGAATTGAGAGTTCAAGGAGTAGACATCCTTGGAGCATATGAGCAGTGGATTGTGTCTTTATATGTTTCTGCAAGTTAAATCCAACACCTGATTCCATAGAGTAAGCACAGAGTCATTCGTAGGTGATTTCCTGTCTGTGGCTCACTGTCTTGAAAGAAGAGTGGAAATGGTTTTCTAGATTGTGGACCCTGTATCCTATCAATCTCTGACCCCACACATAGTTACCTTAGTAGATACTCAGCCATTTAAGTTGGATACAAGTCAACTTGCTAGGAAAATACACATCCCCGTGCATCTGATTCTTCCCACACACGTTGTTGTTGTTGTTAGGTGCCATTTTCAATGGCTGATTGCTTCAGGATTGCTTTGGGAGTAGATTGCCATGTTCTTCTCCCAGTTTTCCTGTGCTGAGGATCAAACTCTCATCTCCAGAAAGTGCAGAACAGTACTCTACCAACTGAGCTAAACCCCAGCCCTCCCACACACACATAAATAATAAAAAGAAATGTTCACCATTTTAAGGAGTCATGTGACACATTACACCAATTCTAAAACACTTTTAATATCTTAATATCTCAACAGTTGAAGAGCATCTTATAGTCAATGTAGTATCTTTGTTCAAATGGCAGAGTTTCTTTACATTTTTCTTTGTTGTGGTGCTTGAAATAAATGTGTGTCTTACCCCCAACAGCCTCTCAGATTTGGTGAACTCCATTATATATCAGACATTACCAAATTTCCAGTGCACATAATACATAAATCAGAAAGAAGAGGTAATATTAAAAATGTATCACCCTTTAAAGTTTAACAGATTAGCGAGAAGTTGGCCATAACTAGTTCACCAGGTGGCTACTACCCAAATTATTACGTATTTCTTTCTTTCACTTTTTGTCCTTTCAGTAAACTAGAAAGGGATAGAAATTAAATTCCTGGCATTTACTGGTCCTTTCTGAAACTCTTATTGTCTCGAGAGTACCAGCTCTTTGGGCACATCTTTCTACCTCTGTGGTTCTCAAACACTGATATGTACTAGACTCTAGAAATCCATGGTCCTCATCTCTTGAGAGGGCAGTCAGATTCAGATGATTTGAGATGAAGTCCAGGGAGCTGTATTTTTAATCCTAGGGTGATTATAATGCACCTCAAAGTTTGAGAATCTCTGGTCTGTGAATTGGCCTGTCACTGCAAAGGACTTGAATTTAGGAACTCTGGTCTCAGTAGTATACACAGGACCACATTTGATAGAGACTATTGTGATTTCAAAAGGCATAAAGACTGACTAAAGAAGGAATTCTTACATTGCATTGTTTCCTTTGGGGCTGAGACTGAAAGATACAACGTGTATTAGTGATGTCCCTGATACCTATTTCTGTTGGGGTTTTTTTAGCTGTGCCCCATAAAATTGGACGCATCATTGATGGGAGTCCTGCAGATCGCTGTGCAAAACTTAAAGTGGGAGACCGGATCTTAGCAGTGAACGGCCAGTCTATCATCAACATGCCTCACGCTGACATCGTGAAGCTCATCAAGGATGCAGGCCTTAGTGTTACCCTTCGCATCATTCCTCAGGAGGGTGAGTGCCTGAGGTGATCTTGCAGAGAGACAGTCAGCATATGGACACACTCACCAGGGGCTCCTCGGCCCACCCAACAGGGTCCTAGAGTCTACCCACCTGCCGTCAGTGTGTTGTCTTGAGCATCAGAGGTTGACTGTTATTCCCGCTTTGTACAAACTCTCTTTCAGTTGCAGGCCACATCCTGTTTGCTCATTACAGTTTGATTCAGAAATCAAGCAATGTGGCATTGCAGGCTCAACAGTGTGAATCCCAAGACATGAGGTCATCCAATCCTTCCCAGGGGTCTCAGGAGTATCCATTTCATGGTTATATTAACCCACAGAGCAGATAGAGTTACAAACCTGAAAAAAGAAAAAAAAAAGACTTTTTCATGTTAACAGTTAATCTCTGGAGGATTCTTCAAAGTCAGGTTGATTTTAAAAAGCTTGGAGAAGTTTTGTGGTCTAAAGAGAGCTCATTTAGGAAATGGTGCATCTGATATGAATTTAAAATTCCCACTTAGTCTTTTGAATTGCTCGGTACAAGGACTCCCCCCTGAGGCTACAAAGGAGCAAACATCACAACTCACAACCATGCCTTCCAGGCCACACAGTTCTAAGTTTGTTATTCATTTGTAGCTGCTAACTCATGAATAATACTAAAGAATTAGGTCCCTGGAGCTCACTGGTGAGTGAACCATGGTGTCCCCACAGAGGCTGATGGATAGTTCCCTGTATTTGGCACAGCCTCCTTTTCCATTCCATCTTAGGACTGTCTGACATGCAGATACCAAGTGGATACACAGTCATCTGACTTTAAACATAAAACTGTAGTTTCCAGCCAGGATGATTTGGGACCCCGGGGGAACATTTGGCAATGTCTAGAGACAATTTTGATTGTCATGGTTGGGGTGGGGTTGTGACTGTCACCTAGTGAGGAGAGACCAGAGAAGATACTAAACATCCTATAGTGTACAGCATAAACCCCCACAGCAGGGAATTGTCTGGCCCAAGATGTCAAAAGTGCAGAGGGTGTAAAACTCTGATAAAAATGGAGATGATATTCAAATATTTGAGCTATGGGAGAAGAAAGGGGAAGAGTGGTTTATAAACAGAATGCTAACAGATCATCTCCCTTTGTCACCCAACATAAGAGGCAGACAGGCAGAAAAGACAATGACCATACTTTTATAACCTGTTTTCTGAAGACACAAGTTTGTATAAAATATCCAATGGAAATAAACCATAAAGAAGATTGACATGCTTCTCAGTCTTCAGTCTGAAATGTGTTTGTCCTGCTCTTGTTCCAATATATGGAGATACTTTCAGTTGAAAAGTTTATCTTAGCCGGGCGTGGTGGCGCACGCCTGTAATCCCAGCGGCTCAGGAGGCGGAGGCAGGAGGATCTCAAGTTCGAGACCAGAGGCAGTCTGCGTAACTTAGCGAGATCCTGTCTCAGAAAGTAAAGAAAATGGGCTGAGGTGCAGCTCAGTGGTCCAGCACTTGCAGAGCATGCAGGCGAGAGGCCCTGGGTTCAACCCCCAGTACGGGGGGGAAAAAAAAAAAAAAAAAAAAAAGTTTATCTTGGGGAGGAAAAACAGCAAGAAGCAGTTTTTGAAAAGAACAGTTTTATGAACCTATGTCCTGTACACTTTTTTCTCTCTAGAGAACTATAAGTACAGAGTACTGTTAGGAGTAAGACTGGCAAGGGACTAAAGAAGAGATTTTTTGGTAAAGCATTTGCTATGTTATGGTTAGTTCTTTAACCTCACTTTGGAAAAGTGTTAGGACTTCTTAAACAAGGTACGTGATGCATGCCTGCAATTCCAGAATTTAGGAGGAGACTGAGGCAGGAGAATGTTTGAGACTGAGTTCAGACTGAGGTACTCAATGACACTCTGTCTCAAAAAAAAAAAAAATACCTCTTACAGTCAAAAAGTGGTCACTAAAACATTGTCTCTCAGCAAGCATTGCTGGAAACATAGAATATGTTGTAAAGCTTATTCCTTTGAATTATTTTTTCATAGTTTTAACAGGCTTTTTCTTGTTTTGGTTTGGGAGTTTATGTTTTGTTTTCTTTTGTCTTTGGTAAGCTTTTCTTCCGACAGAATGACAAGGGACTGTTCATAATCTTGTTCAGTAACAGTCGTAATTAATGAAAGAACACTCATTCCAGGAGTGTTTTGAACATTGGTACATTCAATCAGGTATCTAAGATCCCAACAGAAACTGAAATGACCAAACCCTTGAGTCATCTGAGGAAGCAAAGATGCCCCACCTCTGGTCACTTCTTGACCCTGATCAAATGCCAACCTGACCACATCTGTCACTTTGGTTCCCATCAGAGCTCAACAGCCCAGCCTCAGCTCCCAGCTCCGAGAAGCAGAGCCCCATGGCCCAGCAGCACAGTCCCTCAGCCCAGCAGAGCCCTCTGGCCCAGCCGAGCCCAGCCACACCCAACAGCCCTGTCGCCCAACCACCTCCTCCTCAGCCACTTCAGCTGCAAGGACATGAAAATAGGTAAAGTTCCCTCTGACTTTTCTGATTCTGAGAGGTAAGGGAGGTGGGGAGAGGAAATGTTTGGGAACAGTTCAAGATATTGGGGACAGCTCAGGATACAAGCAGGGAGAGAGATTTTCATAGAGATTACCATGCACACTTTTGTTTGATTTTGAGATTGTGTGTGTGTTGCATAAATGGTTTTATTAGCAAGTATAACTGAATGTCTGTCCTTCACAGTAAGAGAAACTTTCCCAGAGAAATGATAAGCAGTTGCAGATGAGAAAGGTTTAACTAGCAGAAGAACACATTAAGGAGAGTCCAGAGAGAAGAACACAGAGAGAAGAGGCAAAGGGCCTCTTGCACAAGGGAACATCCAAGCATGAAGGACAGAAACAGGCCAAGGGCGTGGTAACAAAGGGCAAGGGGCATGGTTTGAGATGAAGCCAGCGAGGGTAGCAGCAGCCAACCAAAAGGGTCTTGTAAGGGTCTTGTTAAGATTTATATTAATGTAATGTGAAGTCATTGTTGGACTTCAAGCCTACAAGTGACATTATTAGATTTGCTTTTCTAAATCTTGTATTCACCTTGTAGCAAGCAGACTGAACACTGGTCAGGGCAATTAGATTAAGCATTGAAGTGGCAGATGCAGAAGTCCATTGAGACATGAAGGTGGTGGCTCGGAACATGATGATAGTGTTGAAGGAAGACCACATGGAAAGAGTTATAGGCGTTAGAAAGCATTCACACTTGACAGTCTAGGTTGAGTGATGATCATATATCCTCCTACCCACAGTCTAATGAGGGTCCACACATACAGGCATCATGAACTAATGTGAAGACACTTTGAACCTCTAGAAAAAGGAATATCAAGCCAGGTACAGTGGCTTACGCCTGTAATCCCAGCAACTCAGGAGGTGGAGGCAGGAGGATCACAGGTTCAAGGCTAGAGGCAGCCTGCACAACTTAGCAAGACCCTATCTTAAGATAAAAACTAAAAACTGGGCTGGAAGTGCAGCTCAGTGGTAGAGCACTTTCAAAGCATGCATGAAGCCATGGGTTCAACCTCCAAGTACTGAAGGAAGACAAAAGAAGAAAAGAAAAGAGAAGAGAAGAGAAGGAAGGGAGAAAGGAAGGAGAAAGGAAGGGAGAAAGGAAGGAGAAAGGAAGGAAAGAAGGAAGGAAGAAAGGAAGGAGAAAGAAAGAAGAAAGAAAGAAAGAAAAAGAGAGAGAGAAAAGAGAAAGGAAGGAAGGAAGAGAAAGAAAGAAAGGAAGGAAGGAGAAAGAAAGAAAAAGACAGAAAAGGGGGAGGGATGCAGGAAGGGAAGAAGGAAGGAAGAGGGATGTCATATAAGAACGGCATTGTCTTCTTATTGTGACTTGTGTGTAACAGGGAGCCTGGGTTAGGTTGGGCCATTAAAGACAAAAATGAAGACATGCCCATGTGGCTCCCCATCACCTTTCAATAGGAGAAAAACCAAACAACTCATGGGAACATCCCTGAGTCCAACCCCTCACCAGGTTTCTCCATGATTTCAATGTTTTCTGAACATCTGCTTCCCATGTCCTGCCCCCCATGTTGAAAATAAAGCGAGACTCTGTTTGATACCCAGAACTCTTTAGGTTCATCATTCACACCATTGCCAAACAAAGGTTTTCCCTTGTACCTACAGGTGGTATTTCTGTAAAACCCTGTTCTATGCTGATTTTCCCATGTGCTTTCATGGAAAAGTAAATGTCTGGTTGTCCTTATCTGTTTATGTTCTTGTTATATGCTAGGGAAGAGAAAAGCCCCATAAAGCAAATGATGCAGAGGTAAGAATTTGACAATCTGTAAGAAGAGTAAGTCCTCGTGCCTCAGTAGTAAGTCCCAGATGTGTTTGTTTCACTGAGTGTTACCTCGGTAGATTGTTCTAGCTTTCCCCTGAATCCATCCTAGGCTTGAGAGAAAGGACTTGAGTGCCCCAGCAGTCTCTCAGGCAGCCCTGGCTTCACCCCTGTGGGTTAATCTTGCAGCCACATCCTATATTCTTTTGGATTCAAACTCCCCTGGACATGGGTCTTGCTTCTAGTTTTGAATGCGTAGTCTAGTCCTTGGGTGGGTAATCTCATCCCTCCTTAATGTGCTCTTCAGCTAGTCAACCCCTACTCATCCACAATTGTCCATCATTTCTCCAGGAAATGTTCTTTTACTGTGAAGGACAGAGCGTGAGAGTGTATTATAGTTCTGTGGGGAGAATAACAGCTGGGTAAATCCACTATCAGATCCCATCTGCTACTAGCGCACAGCTGGAACACTTTAGCCACCATCACAGAAACAATGGTCTTTGGGACTTTTTTCCTTGGCCACAGAATAAACTAACTCTGGGAATAATATACTGATCTGATCCATATTATACATCAGTCAGTATATCTGCCTAGAGTTCTCATCTATTTTGTTCTAGTAATATTAAAGCCTATGAAGTGCTCACTCCAATTCTAGGGCCTGTTAGGCAGGTGTTCAGGTTTCCTGGATTAACTCTTTGTTAGGAATGGCTCATTTGCATGTAAGTGAAGAGATTCTGCAGTTTTACAGGTTTCATAAACATTTTCATAGCTGCATTTTAAAATGATCATAGCATGCATGGAAAACTCTGCCTTTTTCTAGATCAGGCCAGAGATATCTCCAGGAGACAGACCATATGCCAAGTGCATTTGTACAAGGAGTGCCCACCTACATATCAGGTTGAGCCTGTTCCCATGGCAGAGTGGGATAAGCTATAATGACAATCTGCTTGTAAATTTCTCCTTTGCAAATTAGAATATGTGATGTTTTTTATCCTATCTTATTTACTCCTGGATTAACTTCCCAAGACACCCTGCATGCTTCTACCCATTTCTCTGTCCTTTATCTTTATAGTGTGTGCTCAGAAAACACAAAATAATCTTAAAATGAACATAAGTAAAACACTATTGGAGGAAAAGTATTTGTTGAGGGTGAAGGGAAGAGATATTACAGCATATATTCCAAAACTAAGTATAAGTAGCAGAATTCCTCTTCCCTAGCAAAGACAATTGGTATTTGACTTTGATTTAAATAGTAACACTTAAATCCCAACATTAGTGGGAGAGCATTAAAAGTTGACTTCTTTCACAAACTTTGAACCCTATTTGCTTAAGGCTGAAAACAATTCTTGAAGGGCCCACAAGATGTAGAATCTCACCTGGGCAGCATTTCTTGGTGCTGGAAGTTTTTTCAGACCATAAAAACTTACTTGTCAGATGTTGTGGTCCAAACCTACAATCCTAGTGACTTGGGAGACTGAGGCAGAAGGATCTAGGCCAGAGGCAGCCTATATAACTTATCAAGACCTGATGTCAAAAATAAAATATAAAAAGGATCTGCAGGATTGTACCTCAGTGGTAGAACAATTGCCTAGCATATGTGAGGCCCCTGGATTCAAGCCCCCAGTACTGGGGTGCTTGGGGGCGGGGAACCTTGCTAGAATTTGCCATTAGCTATCTGCTTTTTTCATCTCTAAACAACAATAAAGTCTCTCTAGTAATGGAATTAATAGCTATAAGGGTTAAATTGATGCCTTTTTTTAATAAGTAAAAGAATTTCAAAGAATCCATTTTTTAAATGGCCCTGAGTTTTCTTTAAAATAATGTGTTTCCGATACTCAAAGCAACATAATTTTTGCCCCAACCAGTATGTCACTCACTTAAAAGTTAGCAACATTCATAAAAAATTTAGTATATTTTCCTTGTTAAAGAGTTCTTCAATGTGCACTTCAGCTAAAACTCTGGACGCATGGCAGTGGTGTAGAGTGAAGTTTGAGTGCTTGGTGGCCTGGATGACAGCTGTTCCAAGTTTCAACTGTTCCTATTGCTAGTCATTTGTATATTCTTTGGGGAGATTCTTACATTTCACCCTCTTTTGCTATACCTTGTGACACATCTGGTTGGAAACAGCATATAATGGATATTTCATACTAATACCATACAGATCATAAAAACAAAGTGATTATGGTATAACTTAAAACAGTGTGATATCAAAACCACCAAGCAAGCTATTTCTAGAAAGGAACCAACACACTGACAAATGTCACCCAGTTCAATTCCTTTTGTTTAAAGCATGCATTTGCACAGTTAAGCATCTTATTCGAAGCATATTTTAAATAATTCTGTTCTCAGCATGTACACTCTTAGTAGGTGAGTAGACTACCTAGGAATAAAGCAAAGCCTGAATTATGCAACTCACACACAAACCATCTCCATTTTATGGGGTTAAGTAACAAATGGCACCCACTCAAAGTGTTGATTAAAATAACTATGGTACTAACACCCTTCCAAGAACCCTAAATAAACACATTTATTGTCCTACACTTTCAGTGTGTCCTCACCAAATATTGACCTATGCTAGTGGCTATTGTTTCAGGTGAGTGATTTTTTAAAAATATTTGATAGTAATCAATATCAGTGACACCATAAGTCAGTAAACCATCTAGTCTTAAAGGTAAAATTCTATTGGTTTTGAACCTTTTTCATGACACATTTGAGCTTTTTGTTGGTGCTAAATATTTTCTCAATGCTTCTGGGCATGTGGTGCAGGCCTGTAATCCCAGCACACTGGAGGTTGAGGCAGAGGATCATAAATTAGAGGCTAGCCTGGGCTACTTAGCAAAATCTTGTCTCAAAAAAAAAAAAACTCACAAATTTTTTCTCAGTTTCTCATACCACCTGTATTACTCTTAATGAAATTATTATTACTGTATATAGACTGTAATTTTTAAAATCTACTTATGTCTGTGGGTAGTTCAAGACTGTTGTCATGGCAATAAGCAATGAAATACAAAATTCAAAGACCTCTATCCATGGTGATTTTTCAGCTTACTTTATTAATGATCCCATAATGTCAAGTACTGGTTATTTTAGTACCCTTTGTGAACTAGCAATGCCCTCAGTTTAGAGTGGTTTGTATTCCCAAAAGAATACTAAACTGCTAGTTCTAGCCCCTGTGTTTATTAGTAATTAGTATCTAGAAATAAGCAAGAGACAAATACTCAACATAAACATTTTTGCTATACCTTCTATCATATGACCACAGTAGTATTTAGTACTAATCTTGATATCTACAGTCTAGTATTTAAATTTCTGTATAATGTTTTAAATTTTACCAATGATCCAATGATTTTCTATTTGATTTGTACTTGATTAGACCTTTCTATCACTCCTGTAACCTCTAAAATATTCCAAAAGATGCATCTTAGCCGTTAAAAGTAGCCTTTAATTGTATGTTTATAAAGTATTTAGAGATCATTTCAGTTGTGATTTCATGACACAGTGATGGTCTTCCAAGAAGTGTGTGTGTGTGTGATGGAAGGAGGGGAGAGAAAGAAGTTGAGAAAGCTGCTTTGCTATTAAGATACACTGATATTTGGGGACATAGAGAGTTAAGTGTTTAATTCCCTACATTTGGGCTGGGTGCGGTGGCTCTGTGACTCAGTGGCTCACACCCATAATCCCAGTAACCCCAGAGGCGGAGGCTGGAAAATCTCAAGTTGGAGGCCAGAGGCAGCCTGCATAACTTAGCGAGAGCTTCTCTCACGACAAAAAAAAATTAAAAATAAAAACTGGGCTGGGGGTGCAGCCCTGGTAGAGCACATGCCAAGTATGTGCAAGGCCCTGGGTTCAACCCCCAATTACTGAAAGAAAAAGATATCTCCCTAGTTTTGTGATAATTATTCAGTTTTTAAATAGCCAAAATGAAAGAGGGAGATCATTAGTTCCTTTCCACAAAGTCTGGTTGAACCACCATTCTTTACCTGAATTATTTAAGGAGCCAAATGAAAAGTATGCAATATGGCATCTGCCAAAAGGTTTTAAATAATATTTATTATTTAATCTTCTTATAATCCTAAATCTGTAACAGAATCATGGAGAGGAGTGGCTCGCAGGAACTGTTAGGGCTGGACGGTGCCAGGAGGTCATGCAGTCTATCTGGTCTCCTTAGGATGCTGAGATACCAAAGCAAATCCCCTTTCCCTTTATTTAGTTACAGGTCAGAAGTAAAAGCAAGGCAAGATGTGAAACCAGACATCCGACAGCCTCCGTTCACAGACTACAGGCAGCCCCCGCTGGACTACAGGCAACCCCCTGGAGGGGACTACCAGCAGCCCCCTCCCTTGGACTACCGGCAGCCTCCCCTGCTGGACTACAGGCAGCATTCCCCTGACACCAGGCAGTACCCTCTGTCAGACTACAGGCAACCCCAGGTACCTCCACCCGAGATCACTTTGGCCTGACCAAAACTTCGTAATGTACCAGGAATGAAATAAAAGGGGAGACAGAGAAATGAACACCTGTCTGGGATAGAAAGCCCAAGCTACTTCTCATATGATCAGGGCAACATGTATACTCCAAAAATGCATTGGATAAACAAATGTATTCTGGAATGAAGCAGGACCATGCATCCAACCATCAGTCAGAGGGTGAACTTGTCCCTGCTGAATTAATTTACTAGTTCCCAGGATATTGCCTTGTCAAAACCTTTTTTTAAAAAAGTTCCTATCTGAGCCCTGAGTGATGCTAATGCAGAAAATTTTTACATTTGCCAGTGGTGGAGGTATTTTAGGTCCATAACTATTTCCATGGCCCTCTACCCCCTATTCTATGATAAAGAGCTAAGCCTCTGCCTTCATCATCTAGCCTGTATCCCCTACAACAGTCACCCAGTGCTTGCCTACACAATCAATGTTGCAGATGTGATTATTTGTTAGTGTTAGATGACCTCAGGGAGACTTCCTTAACCTCTCTGAGCTTCCACTTACCAAAGGGACTATCTTCCTTACAGTCAATGTTTATGAAATGTATCTAGACCAGAGTTTAGTATCTAGTAATTATTCACCACATGGTAACTAGATACCAAGACACAAATTAAATACAATTTCCACTCTATCATATTACATTGTGCCTTCTAATGAATTGAATATAGTTTTAATCCCCAAAGAGTTTAAGAACAGTGAAGGTTAGGAAATCTTAGACATACTGCATATCAGAGAGAAGAGAAATTGATTTTGTACACTCCAACAGGATTTCACTAGTCTGTACAACTGAGAGATGCAGTCAGACTCCATTAAATTTCACTTTTCTATTCAGCAAACTGGAATTCACACACACACACACACACACACACACACACACACACCCTGATACATTTATTTATGGTGCTAATAGTAGTGAATGAGAAAAGTCAGGAGACATGATGTCATTCAGGCCTATATGCAATAATTACATGTTTATCAAGTAAACTGATAAATACTAAAGTAAACAAGCTCCACAGTGGTTCTTTAAATGACTGTTCTCACCTGCTCATACCTTTGGAGTTGTGCCTTCCATTTTCAAAGTTTGTGGAGTCAGATTGCTGTTTCTCACATCTTGTCATTTGGAACACGTTGATTAAGAGAGGGAAAGAGAATAGGGAAACTGACCTTAGGACCTTGTCTAATACTAAACAAATTCTTGTTCCATTTCCCACCCAACCCCAAAGGATTTTGATTATTTCACTGTGGACATGGAAAAAGGAGCCAAAGGATTTGGATTCAGCATTCGTGGTGGAAGGGAATACAAAATGGATTTGTATGTGTTGAGATTGGCAGAAGATGGGCCAGCAATAAGGAATGGAAGGATGAGGGTAAGAACAGCCTCCTTTTACAGAGTTCCTTAATTCTGAATTTTGAAAAGCCCATGGTGGTTTTTGAAGGGTGCTGAAGTATACTATCAAAGAAGCAGACTTGAGGCAAGATCTTGCCTTCTTTCCATTTCACAACCAATTTTTTAAAGGTTTGGACAAACACTCTTTAAGAATTACAGTATCACCAGGTGCAGTGCTTCACACCTATAATCACAGTGACTCAGGAGACAGAGGCAGAAAGATAACAAATTAGAGGCCAGAGGCAGCTGGCATAATTTAGTAAGACCCTGTCTCAAAATAAAAAATAAAAAATGGGCTAGGGGTGCAACTTAGTGGTAAAGTGCTTGCAAAGCATTGTAAGGTGCTGGGTTCAACCCCTAATACCACATACACCTACAAAAAAATTACAGTGTCTCTCATTTTTCTGCTTATATCATTTCAAGTACACCCGCAGCCATACCACTGCGGCTTCCAATCCCATCAGATCTCAGAAGCTAAGCAGGGTCGGGCCTGGTTAGTACTTGGGTGAGAGACCACCTGGGAATACCAGGTGCTGTAGACTTTGGAGAAGACCTGGCAGCCCACTCCCAAAAGTCAATCAGCCATTGAAAACCCTATAAATAGCAGAGAAGCACTGACAGTAGTGTTTCGCCTGTTCTACGTAGGGTTGCTATGAGTCAGAATCCTTCTTGACAGCACCTAACACCACCAACAACAATCTTTCTAATAAATCCAACATACTGTTTTTTTCTAAAGAACAAACTAAAAAAAAAAATGGACAAAGGAAAGAAATGGAGACAAAATGGAGACGTGGATCCATAGTTTTTTCTATGGTTTAGTGATTTCATTTTCATTGAGATTGAATCTTTTGAAATTTATTTTTTATTTTATACTCACTCCCCAACACACATGCACACACATTTACATGTTTATTAATCAATGGTTCTATGTTTCTTTGGAAACATTTCTTCCGTGTTATCTGGTCTTATGGCTTTGATTTTTGGCAGGCAGACACAGTAGGAGAAAAGGGTATTCAACTTCTTATATTTAGATTGTCCTTTAAAATAATAGCAATTAGAGCCAGGAGCAGTGGTGCACGCCTGTAATCCCAGCGGCTCAGGAGGCAGAGGCAAGTTCAAGACGAGAGGCAGTCTGCATAACTTAGTGAGACCCTGTCTCAAAAAGTAAAAAAAATGGGCTGGGGGTGCAGCTCAGTGGTCCAGCACTTGCAGAGCATGCAAGTGCGAGGCCCTGGGTTCAACCCCCAGTACTACAATAAATAAATAAATAAATAAAATAATAGCAGTTAGAAATTTTCCAACTGAGTGTAAATTGTGAGTGTATTTTTTAATAAAGTAGCTGCTTTGAGGCATATTATTGATGGAATAACTGATTCTTTAAACTTACAAAATCAAACTTGGTAATGTAGAACATTAGAAATTCCTCTCTCTCTGTCTCCCCACTGCCAATGACACTAGTAAGCATATAATAAAGGTCAGTTGTGTTGTAAATAAAATCTAGAATTCATCTTTGCCCTCCCTCCTAGCTCTTTAAGTTAATACAGAATAACTATGGCTTTGGAGTTCTAGAACCTCAGATTTTTGTGCTAAGCCTCACCAGCCAATTGTTCCTGGATACTTAAATATGTTATTTCTACTACCAAGTCTACCATTTCCATAATTCTCATTCCAAGTCAAGGAAGTATCCATAATACAAAAGTAGAAAGAATGCACGTTTCTTTCCCTTCCCCTACAATCCTTCGACAACTGGGAGGTTTCAGAGCTAGAATTTGAGCCCAGGCAAGGCTGACTTCAGAGATGGGCAGCCCCTGCCTTGATCCTGGCCTCCCCTCAACCATCTAGACGTGGTTTTAGGGTAGGCCTCCACATGGCTTCTCTCTACACCACAAGGGTGTTTTCTTAACAGGCTGCAAAGCCATCTCACGGGTAATTAACTAAAGCAAAATTAATCTCTGCAGGTCAGTTAGCTCAAAGACCATGGGTGAATTGATGGGCCATGTGAGATAAGGAATCCATGACCTCAGACATGACCTCTATGGGATCCATTTTTTAACAAGAGGCCCAAATGACTCTCTGCTGGATATATACAGTCAAATATTCCTTACTCCCAAGCCAAAGAAACCTAAGTAGAAAAGTAAATCTAAAAAGATTATGCTTTCTTATAGAAGTTAAGCCACAGCAGTGGTTCTCAGCATCAGCATTGCCTGGGAACTTGTTAGAAATGCAACATCCCTACCCAACCCAGACCTGCCAAATCAGAAGCTCCTAGCAACTGGACTAGACTGTGTTTTAAGAAGCCCTCCAGGGGTGTCTGGCGTAAGCTGCACAGGTGTGACACAGGTAGGATGTGGGTGGCTCAGGCTTTGTAAATCCTCCCCATGCCCTTGTCTGAGGAGGTTTTGGTCCTCTCCCAACAGTTTACCTGAGGACCTTAAATCCATGTAAACACACATTAGAATTCTGTAGGCAGGTGCTCAATTTTATGAAAGATGCTTCTTTTTCTGGCAGGTGATAAAAATGAGGCGTCTACCTGGGTTTTATAAAATAGTATTTTCACTTCTGGTCACAGATTATTAAGTAAACTAGGCAATGTTCCATCATGTTTCATGTCATTCTTACAAAACCATCTATTCTCTATGTATACAAGCTATCCAAAAGGAGTATTTGTGGCTGGTTTTAGATAATATAGGTCAGTTTACCTTGGATTACCATATTTTATTTATATATAAATTACATACATATATATTTTAACTTACCATGTTTTATATATGTTGTTGATATATAAATATAAATTATATATATGTATGTATGTATGTATGTGTGTATGTATGTATTAGAAAATACTTCTGGAGCTGGGCATGTAGCAGATGTGGCAAACTGCTTGCTCAGTATGCTTGAGGCTGTGAGTTCAACACTCAGCAATGAAAAAAAGAAGAAAATATTACTGAATCTGCTTTAAAAATATTCTAACAAAATTGAAGGGGAGAAACTTTTCATAACTGATGAATAAATATCTGGTACAAAATTCTTAGAAATATAATCTCATTAAAATCTGAAACTATATAGAAAACACAGATGGGCACCCAAAATAATTTACTGGTGAAGCTCAGTGAAGCAAGAAATGTAAGAAATTTTGAGACTAATTTCCACCTCCAAATGTGAGATATTTGGATGGAAGGAATAGTTGCTCTAAGCATTTAAACAAAAATCTGGAAGACAAGTTAAAAGAGAATCTGAAAAGAGAGCTCTTGAAAAAGGTAAAATAGGGCTGGGGTTATAGCTGGTAAAATGCATGCATAACATCTACAGAGCTGTGAGTTTGATCCCAGTACCACAAAAAAAGAAGAAAAGTTTTCCTGTTTCCACAAAAGTATAATATATTCCCTATCTCCATAAAATGTATTTTTGTGATAAAAAAGAACATCATTTATAACTTTATCACTTCATAGCTAGGTAACATTATATATTATATTTTAAATTATTTACTTTCTTCCTCAAATTCCTACAAAAAAAAAAACTGCCTGAAGTAGATATGGAACAACCTAAAACATTTTGTTGGATGGCACATGTGCAAAAAAGCTCTTTTGAGTTTTTTTGAGTTTTTTAAATGAAAAGCAAAATTCCCTGATTTCTGCTTCTTTTGTATTTTTTACTTTTCCTCTGTTGTCAATACACATCTATCTTGCTTGTAACTACAAAATAAGTATTTTTTAAAAGTATTGTGTGTTTGATTTTCATTAAACACATTTTAAAAATCTTCCTAACACATATAAGATAAATACCAACAATAATTCAAGCACCTAAGAACCCAAAGTCCAGCTATAAAACAGGACATTACCAGGACTCCCTTCCCCTCCCACTCTCCAACCCCAGAGGGAACCACCATCCTAAATAAAGAAGCACTTAACATTTCTTCTAGTGTTTCTACATATGTACATTTCTCTCAACTATATCATTTAGTTTTGCACACTTTGTGACTTTACATAAATGAAACATATTCTGTATGTTCTTCTCTATGGTTTCTTTTTTATACACTGTTGTGTTGTTGTTAGGTGCCATCAAGTCATATCCGACTCATAGTGACCCTCAGAGGGTTTTCAATGGCTCTTTTGGGTTTGCCTTGGGAGTGGATTGCCACATCCTTCTTCCACTTTTGCGGTGCTAGGAATCAAACTCTGGACCTCAGAGACTACAGAGCAGCACTCTATGAACTGAGCTAAATCCCAGCACTTATTATACATTACATTCATGAAATTTGTCCAAGTTGGTTCATGAAGACTTAATTCATTTATTATCACAGCTATAAATTATTCCATCATATTAATGTACTGTAGGGGCTAGGGTTTAGCTCAGGTGGTAGAGTGCTGCTCCATACTCTCTTGAGGACCTGAAATTCAATCTCCAGCACTAAAAAGTGGTAGGACATGGCATTCCACTCCTGAAGACATCCTGAAACAATCAGCCATTGAAAACCTTATGAGGGTCACTATGAGTTGGACCAAACTGAACAGCACCGAACAATAGCAATGTACTATAATCTTTAATCCCTGCAGCTGTAGCCCTGTGGTTTCCGATCTGATCCCATCAGATCCTGGAAGCTAAGCAGGGTCAGGCCTGGTTAGTACCTGGGTGGGAGACCACTGGGGAACACCAGATACTGTAGGCTTGGGAGGAGGACCCACAACCCACTCCCAAAAATCAATCTGCCATTGAAAACCCTATGAATAGCAGAGAAGCACTGACAATAGTGTTTCACCTGTTGTACATAGGGTCGCTATTAGTCAGACATCAACTCAGCAGCACCTCACAACGATGACCTAATCTTTAATAGCTATCTATTTTCCCATTCTTTGCTATCCATAGGGTTTTCAATGGCTAGTTGTTTCGGGAGTGGCTCGCCAGGTCCTACTCCCTAGTCTGTCTTAGTCTGGAAGCTCAGCTGAAAACCTGTCCACCTTGGGTAACCTTGCTCATGTCTAAGGTTACGGTGGCAGAGCTCTCAGCCTCATCGCAACACGCAAGCCCCCACGGCAAACTGACAGACA
>VMDO01013509.1:0-57940 GCA_007922755.1 Pedetes capensis
TTTTTTTTTTTTTTTTTTTTTTTTTCCGTTTCATTTTGATCCAACCTTTGAATAGGATTTTTCCTTCTTATAATTTTGATTCAGCTCCCACATATGGGTGAGAACATGTGGTGTTTCTCTTTCGGAGCTTGTGTTCATTCACTTAGAATAATTTTCTCTAATTCCATCCATTTTGCTGCGAATGACCTTATTTCATTTTTCTTAATTGCTGAGTAGTATTCCATCGTGTATATGTACCATAGTTTTTTTATCCATTCTTCTGTTGAAGGGCACTTTGGTTGATTCCATATCCTTGCTATTGTGAAAAGTGCTGCATTGAACATGGAGATGCAGGTGTGTCGGTGGTATGATGATCCATCTCCCTTTGGGTAAATTCCCAGTAGTGTTATAGCTGGGTCATATGGTAGATCTATTTTCAGTTTTTTAAGATACCTCCATATTGATTTCCACAGTGGTTGGACCAATTTACAGCTCCACCAACAATGTAAGAGTGTTCCTTTTTCACTGCAACCTCGCCAGCGTTTGTTTTTATTTGTTTTATTGATCTTGGCCATTCTTACTGGTGTAAGGTGAAATCTCAGAGTTGTTTTACTTTGCATTTCTCTAATGGCTAGGGATACTGAGCATTTCTTCATGTGTTTCATGGCTTTATGGGCCTCTTCATTTGAGAACTGTCTATTCAGTTCCTTTGCCCATTTGTGTATTGGGTTGTTTGTTTTTTTAGGAGTTTTTTTCTTGAGTTCTTTATAAATTCTTGTAATTAGACCTTTGTTGTTGTTGTTGTTAGGTGCCGTCGAGTTGGTATCCAACTCATAGTGACCCTCATAGGGTTTTCAATGGCTGACTATTTCCGGATTGCCTTGGGAGTGGATTGCCAGGTCCTTCTCCCATTTTTGCAGTGCTGTGAATTGACCTCAGGACCTCAGAGACTGCAGTGCAGCGCTCTACCAACTGAGCTAAATCCCAGCCCTAATTAGACCTTTATCTGATGTATAATATGTGAAGATTTTTTCCCATTCTGTGGGTGTTTCCTTGACTCTGTTGTTTCTTTTGCTGTGCAGAAGCTTTTTAATTTCATGTAATCCCATTTATCTATTCTTGTTGCAATTTCTTGAGCAATTGGAGTCCTATTAAGGAAATACTTTCCTATGCCTATATGTGGAGTGTATTGCCTATCTTGATGAGTGGCAATGTTTAGATGGTTACAAATCCCAGGCTGTGGTTCCTTGTGGGATTCAGGGTGTGTAGGAAGTTCCTGCTGTTGAACTCTGATAGGTTCTTTGGGCTCAGCCTCAATGTCCAATGCTTTTAAATGGAACAAGTATAACTACTGCAAGGGACTGCCACGAGGCAGGGAGAGCCCTGGGTGGGGCTAGTTCCACTGTTGGGCCCTTGATAATAAATTAGGACCACCTTGGCATTGCAGTCCACAGTAGGCAGTGTGGTAGGAGATTCCTCTGGGCCCAATGTCAGAGGACCTGAGTGCTCTGTCCTCTGCCTCCAGCATGAGTCACTGTCCTGACCAGACCTGCTGTCTTCCATGAGGAAGCAGCCCAGGTGTATATAAACAGAGAAATGGGAAGTCTGTCAAAAGCTGTTCAAAAGAAATTTAAGGGGACAGAAAATCTAAAAATGATAAAAGTAGACAAGTGATTCTGTGCCCCATGTTAGTAGACTCAGTGCTATAAAACAATAATCAGTTAATTTAAAAAATATTAGATCTTAGTGATTTCAGAATATACACCAGTGTTGGCCTCTTTATTTAGTAGACAATGCAGTGTAAAATGTAACGTAATTGTCTTTTCCAACCATATGTGTTTTTAAAGGTAATGTGAAGAAACTTTATTTTTAATAAGTCTGTTAGGATACTTCTCATTGCAATAATAACTGAATCCCAAAATGTCAGTAGTTTAATACAACAGAAGTTTCTTATTCAAGTAGAATCAAAATGGGTATTTCTGATTAATAGATGGCTGTCTGATACATGGAAGTTTGGTAACTTAGTCACCTTCTCACAGTAGCTCTATCTTCTTGGACTTTCAAGGACACCAAAGAATAAAATGTGTAAAGAAAAAATATTACACTTATTTAATTCTGTAGTTTATAATTGCCTATATATGAGAGTACTTAGGGAGTCTAGCCTGGACGTACCATACGTCATTTCAGCTCACATTCTTTTGTCCAGATCTTGGTCATCTGGCCACACTTAATTTCAAAAAAGCATAGATGGTATGGCTCAACACTGTGCCCAGGAGAAAAGATTGCTAAACATCCAGGTAGTCTCAGTCACAGGCACTGTGTGGAATACAGTTCCTGTCAAGAATTCCTGTGTCATTTTTATCTTTAAAATTTTGATAAAGCTGCCAAGTGTTGTCTACTTTGTATATTTAAGTAGGCAAATATTTAGAAATACAAACATTACTTATCTAAAAGATGCATAAAAAGTTTGAGTCATCTCAAAACTATGCAATGAAGTTTATGGCTAATATGCTTATTGGTAGAAGGCAAGGATGAAAAATAGATTTGTTCATCATGTTTTGTAGTTTTTTACTTGCTTAAGTGGTTGACCCTGGCTAAGATAATAAGAAATCCAGATAAGGACTAGAACTAAATTTTCTGAATGTTAACCATGAGTGACATGCTTTTATCTTTTAAAAAATCTTATTAACAATTTTGAGGACTACACTGTCCATTGTCTTTTTATATCTAAAGAATCTTGGGGCTAGAGAACTCAAGGTAATAGGAAATAAGTTCTAGAATTTAGGACTAGGTCTTTACCTATAAATGTCAAAAATAGTAAAATGAATAGATATTGAAAATTTATCAGATGTATGAAAAGAAAGGGCTACTTAAAAACCCAGGACTGTACCAGGCTGAACACTCAGAGGAGATGGCTACACAGAAATGTTAATACAGAAACCCAGAACAAATGTAAATATTAAATTCACAAATTCAGTACATTTGAGAGAATATTGCATTGATATGTTGGAGGTAGTTGATCTTGGGGAAGCAAATCTGATTAAGTATGTTTTGAGGAAAATTTACTTTCAAATTAAAAGTAGAATGAGATGGCCAAATTTAGAATCAGTAGAATGGTTGCTACTTAAAAGAAAAATTACTGAATTTGAAGACAAGTTTAAGGTACTGGAAAGCAAGCTGGTTGTGGTGGCGCACACCCCAGAGACTTGGGAGGCAAAGGGAGGAGGACTGCAGGTTCTGGGTCAGAGGCAGTCTGCATAATTTAGTGAGACCCAGTCTCAATTAGAAAAATAAAATAAGGGGTTGGGGTATAACCCTGTGGCAGAGCACTTGTAGCGTATGCTCAAGGACCTGGCTTTAGCCCGTCTAGTACTGGGGAAAAAAAAAATACTGGAAATCAGGAGGAGAGATGGGAGTGACAGAGGAATTTGATATGAGATCAAGGAAATGCAGTAACCATATAATAACTTAAAGACACTTGAGTCATACAGAGAAGTGGTGAAATAAAAACAAATGAAATTGAGAAAAGTGACATTTCAGGTTTAAACAGTTCATGGAATGCTGGCAAAGATTAAAAAAATTGGACTTGGTGAAAAATTTTTTCCAAGGAGTGATTTCCAAGGAATAATGTTATATAAGTAACCCAACAGAAAAAGATTTAACTCTTTGGACTTCTCATCTACAACACTAAATGCTACAAAATACAACTATTTACAGAGCTCTTAGGGAAAAGAATTTTGACAAAAATTGCTGTTATGTTTAGGTAACTGTTGTTTGAGTATTAGGTAAAGAGAGCTAGTTTTGATTGTGTAAGGGATTAATGTTATACCACTTACATAAAATTACTTAAAAGTGACAAATGAAAGATAATCTTTACCTCAAAATCAATTACAAGTTGATTAAAGATTAAAATGTGAAAGGCGAAATTCCAGAATTTTAGAAGACCATCTTTGTGATCCAAGAATTGAGAAAGATTTCTTAAACAAGATTCAGAGATTTAAATGAACATTTAGTAACAATGCTTGGGATTTCATTTTTATGTGATATAATTGTGTTTTCTTTATTATGATCAAAACTTGGAAGCCATCTGAAAAACCTACAAATGTAAAATTGATTAAAGAAGTTAAGGAGATCTATTCAAGGAAATTCTGTACAGATTATAGCAATGGACTCTATCTACAATCGCCTATATCTACTACTTGACATAGAAAAATGCCCATACTTTGTCCATAGTCATTCCCCCAAAAAATGGTGTATGTGTGTGAGTGAGAGAGAATATGCAGTGGATTAACAATCACTTCCAATGATGAAAAAATACTTGACTCCCCACCAATGATTTGCAAATATTTCTTCCCACATTGTAGGTGGCCTTTTCACTCTCTTGATGTGTTCTTTGACACAAAATTTTTACATTTGATATAGTCCCACTTGTGTACTTGCTTTTATATGCCTTAGGTGTCATAGCCAAAAAATCATTGCCAAGATCAATGTTATAAAGTTTTTCCTTCATATTTTTTCTAGGAGTTTTATAGTTTTGGGTTGTATGTTTAGGTCTTTAATCCAGTTTGAGCTAATTTTTGTACATGATTCAAAATAAAAGTCTAACTTCATTTTCTTGCATGTGGATATCCAATTCTGAATGAGTAGGTAGAAAAAGAACCATAAAGAAGTTGTAAAAGTATATCAAAGGTGTTAATAGTTATTTGGGGGTATCAAAATTATAGATAATTTTTACTTATCTACATTTCTTTTTTTTTTTTTTTTTTTTTTTTTTTTTTTTTTTTTTTTTTTTTTTTTTTTTTTTTTTTTTTTTTTTTTTTTTTTTTTTTTTTTTTTTTTTTTGTGGTACTGGGGGTTGAACCCAGGGCCTCCGGCCTGCATGCTCTGCAAGTGCTGGACCACAGAGCTGTGCCCCCAGCCCATTTTTTTACTTTTTGAGACAGGGTCTCGCTAAATTACGCAGATTGCCTCTGGTCTCGAACTTGCGATTCTCCTGCCTTCCGCCTCCCGAGCAACTGGGATTATAGGCATGCACCACCGCGCCCAGCATTTATCTACATTTCTATATGATTTTTTAAAAATGCAATTGGAGCTGTTATTTTATTTTATATTATTTCCAGAAAGTCTCTTCTTTATCCCTGTGTTTTCTCAGAAACTTACCCTTTAAAATTATATAATA
Source organism: Pedetes capensis (assembly GCA_007922755.1). Lineage (NCBI taxonomy): Eukaryota > Metazoa > Chordata > Mammalia > Rodentia > Pedetidae > Pedetes > Pedetes capensis. The sequence goes on from VMDO01013509.1 coordinate 5,159, forward strand.
TTAAGCAATATTAACAAAATAAGTAGCAAGCAAATTCTTTGCTCCTTTCTGGGATTAGTAAATTTTTTCCCTGGGTATTGGTTACTAGTATGCAACATAGTATAAGGACAAGTAATTGGAAAGAATGCTACTGTTTTTAAAAAGTACCTAAAATATATCTATTTGGCACACTAGAAATAATCGGACCTCTAATGATAGCTTTATGTACCTTCAGAAATTCAAAAAGCAACCAAAGTAAAAAGAAAGGGCCACGTACTCCTAGTCCACCTCCTCCTATACTAGAAGATATTGCTCTGGGAAAAAAATATAAAGAAAAGTATAAAGTGAAAGACAGGATTGAAGAAAAACCAAGAGATGGAAAGGACAGAGGACGGGATTTTGAAAGGCAAAGAGAAAAAAGAGACAAGCCAAGGTAAGTAGGATTGTATATTTTTGACAATATTGCTTTTGTGGGGTCTACAGTATTTACTTTGCAGAAACTTGTGGGCATCAATGTAATTTTTCTTTTGTTTTTTGGTTTTCATCTGCATATATTACATTCAATAGTTCCCATAATGAATTATTCAATAAACATTAACTTAAAATTTATTTTTGAAATTTTTTTACTGTAAAAATGAAGATTTGCCATCTTAAACATATTTAAATGTATAGTTCAATAGTATTCAGTATATGTATTCAGTATATGAACATAGGTGCGAAACAGATCTCCAGAACTTTTTCATCTTGCAAATGCGAAACTAATACTCATCAAACAAAAACTTTTGTCTCACTTCTCCAAGACCCTGATAATCTTTCTACATTGTGTTTCCTGTGAATTTGACTGTTTCAGATACCTCATAAAAGCAGAATCATACAGTACTTGACTTTCTGTGACTTATTTCCTAAAGCTTAATGTCTTTGTTGTTGTTGTTGTTAGGTGCTGTCGAGTCGGTATCCGACTCATAGCGACCCTCATAGGGTTTTCAATGGCTGAGTGCTTCGGGATTGCCTTGGGAGTGGATTGCCAGGCCCTTCTCCCATTTTTGCAGTGCTGGGAATTGAACTCGGGGGCCTCAGAGACTGCAGCACAGCGCTCTACCCACTGAGCTAAATCCCAGCGTGCTTGTCTATATTGTCTATATTGTAGAACGTGACAGAATTTTCTTCCTTTTTAAGGCTGAGTAGTATTTTATCTGTCATAAATCATATTTTGTTTATTCACCCTCTGCTGGACATTTGGGTTACTTCTATTTTTTGGCTGTTGTGAGTAGTACTGCTATAAATCTGGGACTTAAAATACTTGTTCAGGATCCCACTTTCAGTTCTTTGGATATATACCCCAAACTGAGATTGCTGGATTGTATGATAGTTGTATTTTAAGTTTTTAAGGAACTTCCATACTGTTTTCCATAGACGTTACACCATTTTATAATCTCAAACAGTGGTGCACAGAGGCTCTTTTTTCCACATCCACATGGATTTTTCCACATCCTCACCAAACTTGTTTTCTGTTTTTTGTAGTAACCATTCCAATAAATATGAGATGATATATTATGATTTATTTCATTTCTCTGATGATTAGTGATGTTGAACATATTTTCATATCATTGACTACTTGCATATTGTCTTTAAGAAGTTATTCAAGTTGTTTGCCCGTTTTTTTCATTGAGTTATTTGATTTTTTCCTATGGTTAAGATGTAGAAGTTCTTCATATATTCTGGGTTTTAAGCTCTTATCAGAGGTAAGATTTGCAAATATTTTCTTATATTTTCTTCTATTTGTTTTTTCACTCTGTCGATTACATCTTTGATGAAGGAGATTTTTGATGTAGTCTCATTGTTCTTTTTTTTCTTTTATTATTTATGCTTTTGGTGTCACAGCTAAGAAATCATTGCCAAATCCAAAGTGTGAAGATTTTCCACTGTTTTCATCTAAGAGTTTTATTGTTTTAGTTCTTATGTTTAGGTCATTGATCCTTTTTGAGTTAATTTTTGTAATATGGTATTAGATAAAAGCAAAACTTCATTCTTTTACATGTAGATGTTTAGCTCTGCCATCACCATTTGTTGAATTACTGTTTTTTTCCCCCTTTAATTGATTTGGACACCCTGTGGAAGAACATTTGACCACATATTTGAGGGATTGTTTCTGAGCATCATATACTATTGGGCTGCATGAATTTCTGACTGTCTCTATTTTTAAATTATTACTGAGTTTTGTAATATGTTTTGAAAGAACTTCATTCTTTTTCAAAATTATTTTGGCTGTTTGGGATTCTTTAAGGATCTATATAAATTTTAGGATGACTTTTTCTATTTCTGCAAAAAAGGCCATTGGGATTTTGATAGACATTGCATTGAATCTGTGGGTTGATTTGACTAGTGCAGATATCTAAATTAAGTCTTCTATTCTGTGAACCTAGGATATCTTTCCACTTATTTCTGACTTCATTAGTTTCTTTAAGTAGTGTTTTATAGTTTTCAGTGTGTACTGGTCTTTATCTCCTTATTTAGGTTTATTCCTAAGTATATTATTTTGGATACTGCTATAAATGGAATTGTTTTCTTCATTTCTTTTTCAGATTCATTGTAGTGTATAAAAATACAGCTAATTATTTTGTGTCAGTTATTTATCCTGCAGAACTCACTTGTTCTAACAGGGTTTTGTTTTGTTTCAGTTTGATTTTTGTAGAATCAAGTGTTTTCCATATACAAGATCTTGTCACCTGCAAACAGATAATTTTATTTCTTTCTTTCTAATTTGGATGTTTTTTATTTCTTTTTCTTGCCTAATTGCTCTGAGTTCCAATACTATGTTGAATAGAAGGGACATCCTTGTCTTGTTCCTAATCTTGAAGGGAAATCTTTCAGTCTATCCACTGAGTGAGATATTAGCTGTGGGCTTTTCATAAATGACCTTTTATTAAATTGAGGATGTTTTCTTCTATCCTTAGTTTGTTGAATGATTTTAATCATGAAAAGGTGTTGAATTTTTTAGATATTTTTGCTCATCGGCTTTGATGACCGAATGGTTCTTTTCCTTCCTTTGTTAATGTGGTGTATTTAATCAATTGATTTTCAAGATGTTGAACTATCCTTGTATTCCATGTGGTCATTGTATGTGATCCTTTTAAGGCACTGTTGAATTCAGTTTGCCAGTATTTTGTTAAGGATTTTTGTGTAGCTATTTATCAGGAATGATTATTTTCCTGGCTTATGAAATGCTTCCATTACAGATTTGATAAGGAACATATTCCTTTGTTCATTTTTTATTAGCTTCTACATTTATTCTTTGATGAAATTAATGTTTCCCTAGGAAAAATGTAACTCTTTAGAGGGATCTCAGTCTCTTATTTTTGCATAACAGTGTAATGAAAAATGCACAAACCATGAAGTTACATAAATAGGAAATTTTACTTGGCTCTGCCAGTTACTTAATGTAAGACCCTGAACAAGTTAATTGTTTTCTGTGTACCTCTGTTTTTTCAGCTGTGTAGTATGCATAATACTACCTTATTGGGTTCAGGTCAAGATTAAATGAGGTAATATTTTTAAAAAATAAGCTAGAATTTAGTAGACTGATGCTGTAGAATGCTGGGATTTAGGTTAGTTGGTAGAGCGCTGCTTAGCAGTCTCTGAGGTCTCAGGTTTGATTCCTAGCACCACAAAAATGGGAAAAGGATGTGGCAATCCACTCCTGAGACACTCCCGAAACAATCAACCATTGAAAACCCTATGACGGTCACTATGAGTCAGACACGACTCGACTGTACCTAACAACAACAATGCTCTAGAATTGGTTGGTTTCTTACCTACTATTGTAAGTGGAAATACTTACATATTTCTGCTGTAGTCTATAGTCAAATTACTAATGATTTTCATTACATTTTAAGGTAGTTTCATTTTAGAGTCACATCTTGTATATATGCAAAATAGGCAAACATCTAGGTCCAGTTAAGCTCAAATCCATAATTTTACCCATCTTGTCTTGGTCACTAGATCTTCACTTTTTGCAATTCTCAGTCATTAGACTTATAAAAGAGTAGTAACAGAGGAAAATGGAAAGCTATTTAAATTAAATCAACAATTTTCTGAAACTGTGTAAGAAGAAGATATGATTAAAATGATGAAACCATTACTTGATCACGTTAGTGTTCTCACATTAATACATTAGCTTGATTATCTTAAGCTTGAACTGAAGTTTTTTCTTTCATATTTTATGACCAAGTGTGAGTAGAAATATGATTGAGTTATAATTTTTAAAAGATATTATCAATAAAGTATTTTGTTTCTTGCATTCTGTGAACTACCTACCAAAGACTATTGTAGGCATTCTTGGACCAATTTTAAGTATACCCCAGAAATAAGCTCACATGTTAATTCAATAGAAAGCTATTCTTCATTTTATTAATATAGCTATTTCTCAGTTGACTAGCACTTGATGAAATTAAAATTGAAATGCACTAGATCATAATAATTTTTCTGTTCAGTAGGATGCATTTGAATGTGTGTTGAACATAAAAGGTTTTACAAATTTGGTTAAGACTCATTGAATGTTTTCACACATATCTGCTAGTAAATAAATTTCTATTTAGAATCACATTTTAGTGGCTTATGACCTTTTTTAATATTGGGAAGGAATAATAATTTTTGTTAAAGTCTGACTCTTAAATGGAATCACTGATAACTGGATATTCAGATAAATGTAGTGTTCTATATAGTGTGTTTTTATTTTTTTAGTCAACTATTATGCTGTAGTTTTGGGAGAAGGACTCAGCAGGTCACTCTTGAAACAATCAGCCATCAAAAACCCTATGAATAGCAGAGAATCACTGACATAGTGCTAGGCATGGCACAATGTCAGGTAGTATTTTGTTCTGTTGTACATAGGTTGCTATAAGTCAGATCTGACCTGACTGCACCTAAAGGAAACAACAATGATCTGAAAGGCATTTGTTATTTGCCTAAATTCTTTTTCTGCAAATCCCTTCTAATACTTTGGATCACCTTCTCCACTTATATATTTTATATATATTTAAATTATTTTATTAATAAAAGAACTAGTTCTTAGCTAGGAGTCATTTTGCCTCCTAGTAGACATGTCTGAAATAATTTTTTTATTGTCACAACTCAGAATGGGAGGAATGCTACTAGCATCTAGAGGGTGTTGACAGGGATACTGCTAAATATCTTATAATGCACAGGAACCACCCCTACCAAAAATTATCTAACATAAAATGTCAGTAGTATAAAGGTTTATAAACCTTGATTTAGGGCTAAGAATGATTTTACTGTCATTGCATGCATTCAAGAAAAAATAATTATCATAGACAATGAAGGTAATTCCAGAATATTTTGACTAGACAGTTATAATTTTTTTTGAATTATCATCTCATTCCCAGAATGATTGTTCTGAGAAATGCTATACTTGTCTGGGCATGTCATGTCTAGAATGTTATTTTTTAAGTATTAGTTTTGTTTCTTTTTAGTTATCCCACATGTGTTTACTCTGTATCTCATACACAAATCATGATATAACAAACTGTAGGCGTGATTTGATTCAGATGTATTTTGCAAGGTTATACATTGTTCATCTAGCAACAGTGAAAGAATATTTGAAGGGAGAAGAAGGCTTAAACAAGAATTACATACTAAATCTCAGTTTGTGCTGCCCACAAGTGAAGGTAGATTATTTAAAGTAGAATATAAACTTTGCAGTCCTTTCTTTATCCCTTGGATTCTTTCAAAGAAAGAATTCTTTCTTTGAAAAGATTCTTTTCAAAGAATCCCAGGGATAAAGATTCTTTTTATTCGACAATTTGTCATTAAATATCCTATTAAAATTACTAGATAGGTATAAGAGAATATTTTCATTTTATTAATGTTCTAATCTCCACCTTTGTGGAGAACAGCACAGACTTTGCTTGGCTTAGCTGGGAAGTCTCCATTTTCCCACAGCCTTGAATTACCAGACATTGTCACAGCTGCTTCCTATTAGATCTTTTTAATATGTTTTCTCTGTAGCTCTTTGTGGGCATTCCTCTTCCAAGTACTTGGGCACACCATTACACATTATCACAGTGAATTCCATGCTTTAAATTAAGGCACACAGTCTTTGCTCAGCAATCATGTTATCTGGAAAAAACAGTGTACCCTGCCATCAAAGCTTGGAATGAAGGCACCATATATCTTTTCTAGAGCTGTTGTTACTCCTTGACTTAAAAGTCAGTCACATCTTTAAAAACCATCTTATTCATGATTTTACAGCACTGTGAATTAAGATTTATCTTGGAATTATTACCTGTACTTTCAGCATTAACTTTGACATTCAATTTTGTTTTTAAAGATTTTCCTTTGGCTAGAGTTGAAGGCCTTTGAACACGTTTTTTTAATTCTTATTTTCCCCTATAGATCTACTTCCCCAGCAGGTCAGCATCACTCTCCTATATCTTCAAGACATCACTCATCATCCTCACAATCAGGATCATCCATTCAAAGACATTCTCCTTCTCCTCGTCGAAAAAGAACTCCTTCACCGTCTTACCAGCGGACGTTAACTCCATCTTTGCGACGTTCTGCTTCTCCTTATCCTTCACATTGTTTGTCTTCTCCTCAGAGAAAGCAAAGTCCTCCAAGACATCGCTCTCCAATGCGAGAGAAAGGGAGGCATGATCATGAACGAACTTCACAATCACATGATCGCCGTCATGATAGGAGGGAAGGTATGCACTATATTTTAGCCTGAATTTTTTAAAGAGTTCTTTTACTTAAATAGGTACTTACTTTATTAGAGAACTGGACATCCATATTTACTATTATAAAAAAAGATGGAGGAGGGTTGTGCTATATTGTATCTTCTACAACATGCAGGCGAGGGCAATAGGAAATGCTTATAACAGACACAAGAATATAAAATATTAAGTGTGCACAAATGGGAGTTTACAGGCATGCTAGGTTCATGGCTTCTTTTAAGATATTTTGCTGAGTACCTTTGGCCATCTGATTGTAGAGTGCTGCTTTCAATTACTTACAAATATCTTTTAAAAAACAAAGAATGAAGCTAGGGGTGAGCCTCAATTGTAGAATGCTTGGCTAGTATTCTTGAGGCCATGGGTTTGATCCCAGAACCAGAGGGCGTGTAACAGAAACAAGGAGGAAGAAAAGCAGCCGGCCGAGTGCCAGAAGTTTAGTTGTACACTACCATGCCCAGGCTGTGTTGGTTTTGAATATGTCATTGTTAGGTGCCATTGAGTCAGGTCCAACTCGTAGTAACCCTGTGTACAACACAGGGTTTTCTTGTTTCAGGATTGCTTCAGGAGTGGATTGCCAAGTCCTTCTCCTGTTTTTGTGGTTCTGGGGAATCGAATCCAGGGCCTCAGAGAGCACAGAGCAGCATTCTACCACCTGAGGTGGTTTTGAATGTAGTACTCAGGAAATGCTTGGTTGGTTGCAACATGTCTATTTAATATGTATTTTAAATGCCTCTCTGCGAGTATCATATAGCAGTCTCCTATGGAACATGTTAAATTTAGTTATTCTCTTATCAACAGAGTAAGCAATACTTAATTAAATTCTTTTATCAAAGAAAATGGTGGATGTATAGATAGGGACCAGAGAAAGCACCTATTTTATAGAATTATTCCTTGTGTGCATGATTTGGGAACCAGATCAGCTTAACAGTATTTATATTAAACATTGTTATGTTTATGAAATACATGATGGGAAACTTCACACGGTGTTTATGGAACATTAATAAGATGAAAAAAGTCTCTTATACCTATCTAGTAATTTTAATAAGATATTTAATGACAACTTGGTGAATAAAAAGAATCTTTTTTATTATTAAACATACTAATGAAAGGAAGGGCTGGGATTTAGCTCAGTGGGTAGAGCAGCTGCGCTGCAGTCTCTGAGGCCCCCGAGTTCAATTCCCAGCACCACAAAAATGGGAGAAGGGCCTGGCAATCCACTCCCAAGGCAATCCCGAAGCACTCAGCCATTGAAAACCCTATGAGGGTCACTATGAGTTGGATACCGACTCGACGGCACCTAACAACAACAACAACAATGAAAGGAAAGTAATATGCAGTCGAGTCTCATAGGAATACTTTTTTCTTTTGTGATAAAAAGTCCTTATGTTATAGCAAAAATCCTTTGTAAACAGGATGTTTTCTTACCTTTTCATAAAAGAAATTTACCATATGTTTATTCTTCTCTGTTGAGTGTCAATTTTTGAAATAAGAGTGGTTTCAGTGGAAGGATAGGTAAAGAATAGAATATAATAATTAGACATATTTGTAAGGACAATGGGCATCATGAGAAAAGGATTTGATACTAATTGAACACCTTTTAAGTCACACTTGGTATTGGGGGAAGAGTGGAAGTCATCGTCCACAGAAAGAGATGGAGCTATGTCACATCCTTTCCTCTTCTTTGGGTTTTTGTTTGTTTGTTTGTTTTTTTCCAGTACCTGGAGATTGAGCCCAGGGCCTTGTACATACCTTCCAAGTGCTCTACCACTCGGCTATGCCCTCAGCCCATTTTTTATTTTGCATCAGGGTTTTGCTAGGTTGTTTAGGTTCTTCTGGCCTCTAACTCGCAGTCCTTCTGCCTCCACCTCTTGAGTCACTTGCACCACAGGTATGCCCAACCTTGTCTCTTCTGTCCTTAAACAACATTTTTGGATGTGGGTATAATGGACCCCCACATGTCTTGTCAGCTTATCGTGTTGTGGGGGCTTTCATGTCACCATGATGCTGAAAGCTATGCCACCGATATTTCAGATACCAACAGGGCCACCCACGGTGGACAGCTTTCAGCTGAGCTGCTAGGCTAAGACAGACTAGGGAGAAAGCCCTGGCAGCCCACTCCCAAAACAATTTGCCATTGAAAACCCTATGAATAGCAGAAAAGCGCTATCAAATATAGTTCCAGAAAATGAATCCCCCGGCTGGAAGGCATTCAAAAGACGACTAGGGAAGAGTTGCCTCCTCAGAGTAGAGTCAGCCCTAATGAGAATGTGGTAAAACCCCTGGGACCTCCATTTGCTGATGTGGGAAAATGAGAAGAGACACAGTGGCTGCAACAATGGACTCAGACAAAAAGATCATGTGCATGGCACAGTGTTGGGTAGTGTTTTATTCTGTTGTACTTAGGGTTGTTAGGAGTCAGATCTAACATAACAACAACAAGGTATATGAACGAAGGCCTTGGCAGGGGAGAAAGGTTATTGATGTGAGGGTCAAGAGGCTTTGTAGATATGAGGTGTTTGGATCCTTAAGAAAATCTATGGACCTTGCCACTGGTGAAAAGAGAAAAGGAGGTAAATTTACAATATTTTAGGCATAAGCCTGGTACAGTTGCTAGAGTAACCCTAGATTGTGACAATTCAGGATATAAGCAACTGGAAGAGGAACCTGATAAAAAGGGTAGGATTTATTCTCTAGGGTTCTCATTAAATTTTTGGCTACATATCAGATTTCTTTATACTCAATCTATGCCTTTCATAGGCATATCTAGGTAGTAGTTTCTAATCTTTGCAAATTCCCACAAGCCAAGAGGTTAATTAAGCCATCTAATAAGCCTTAGGTCTTTATTTCTTCATATTTAAAATGATAAGGTTGGTGTATATAATCAGTGAGATTTATTTTTTAATGTAATTATTTTTCTATAATGTATTAGAAAATGTATTAAGTGGTATAAACAGCCCAGAGAAAAAGTCAATAAAAGTATTTAGCATTATTTCTTTGCCAGCCAGCCTGCAAGCATAAGTACATTTGAAGTGGTCACATATGTTTTACTGTAGTTAAATACATGGTAGAAATGATTAAAGTCACTGTGGGTCTTTAGATCTAGAAATGATTTCTAAAAAGTCAGTGATACAGCATCAATTTATTTGTTTTACTTGTTTATGATCTATGAGTGAGTCAGATCAAGGAAGTTCATGTTCAGAGTTTATACAGGTAAAAATATAGTTATCAAATGTTAAAATTACTTTTTGAATTTTAGTATGCATACAGCTTTAATTTTATTATTTACTCATATTTTCTTTTTTTTTCCCTGCAAAGAACATGAATTACTTTTGTAATAAAGTTTTAAAAGCTATTGCTTAGTTTCCTGAAACATTGTAAGAGGAATTATAGTTGATATGTCCAAAATTGTATTACAGAGAACAGAGGCAAGAGAGAAAGAGAAAAGGACCCAAGGGAAGAACGAGAGTATGAACAGGATCAGAGCTCTTCTAGAGACCATAGAGATGAAAGAGAACCACGAGATGGTCGTGACCGGAGAGATACTAGAGACCGCAGGGAACTAAGAGACTCCAGGGACATCAGGGACTCTAGAGAGATGAGGGATTATAGTAGAGACACCAAAGACAGTCGAGACCCCAGAGATTCTCGATCATCTCGTGATGCCCACGACTATAGGGATCGTGAAGGTCGAGATACCCATCGAAAGGAAGATGCGTACCAGGAAGAATCCCGGAGTTACGGCAGAAACCACTTGAGAGAAGAAAGTTCTCGTACTGAAATGAGGAATGATTCCAGAAATGAGTCTCGAAGTGAAATTAGGAATGACCGGATGGGTAGAAGTAGAGGTAGAGGCCCAGAAATACCTGAAAAAGGTAAGGTTTTTGACTTGTCAGTGAGCTATATCTTGTATGTTCATGTAGAAGTATTAAATCTCCTAAGATTTCTTTTCTAAATATCTTTACATTCATTGTTATTTTGTCAAAGTAATTTCCAATCAGTTGAATTTGTGATCTTCCCTATAAATTCTGTATCGAAATAACTAATTTAAGTGGCAAAATATAAGTGAGGCCACTGGTTGGATTTATAAACACTCTGTTTGAATCATATCCGGTCATGCCTACCATTTTGATTAATATGTAATACTATCGAGCAAGACAGTAGAATCACAGAAAGGTAATTTCTAATAAACTGGCATATATGTGACAAAAATGATCATTCTAGTAGAGTTGAAATGGTAGATTTTCAAAATTGTTGATGTCAAAAGTAACTGATTTACATATTCCTTAGTGTTTGTATTTGTTTTAAGCCATCACATATCAGGATCTTGAGCCAACTGTCTTCTTTTAAAAAGCACTTACAATCACTTAAATAACTGATGTATTTATGACTATCTCCAAACTACTGAGACTTAATTAGCTTTGACCTCCTTCTTCACCCTATTCTCTCCCCTCCCCCAAACACTGCTACAGAACTCTTATTACTCTTATTCTTTCCATTGGTTTGTTGGTCTGTCCTTGGGTATTACAGATTCACACTTGAGTATTTAAGATCCCTCAGCCTATTCATAATTGTCTCGGCAGACCTGCCTTCCTCTCCTCTCCTCTCCTCCCCTCTCCTCCCCTCTCCTCTCCTCTCCTCTCTCCTTTCTGACAGGTTCTTGCTATATAGCCTAGGCTGGCTTTGAACCCAAGATCCTCCTGTGTCTACCTCCTGAGTGCTGGGAATACAGGTACACAGCACCACCCCAGCTTCTTAGATTCTCTTGACCTTTTATTTTCTCATATAAATTTGAGAAAACACAGCAACTCAGGAAATGGAGGTAGGAGGATTTTAAGTTCAAGGCCAAAAGTAGCCTGTGCTAACTTAGTGAGACCTGTCTCAAAGTAAAAAATAAAAAGGGAGTTGGGAGTGCAGCTCAGTGATAGAGCACTTGCAAAGTATGTGCAAGGCCCTGTTTTCAGCCCTCTGGTATTAAAAAAAAAAAAGGCAATTTTTAATTTCATGAAAAACTTCTAGGGTTTTTATTCCAAATAGGTTGCTATCCGTTTATACCATTTGCCATTAAGATCTAATATATATATTTTATTCCTGGTACCTTCTATTTTGTTGCCATTGTAAGTGGTACCTTTAAGTTATTTATTTATTTATTTATTTATTTATTTATGTCTGTCTGTCTGTCTGTCTGTCTGTGCTGGGGATTGAACTCACAGCCTTGTCCATACTAGGTGAAAGCACTCTACTACTGAGTTACATCCTCAGCCCTGAAAAAATTTTTTTTAATAAGGCGTTCATATGATTCAAAATCTCAAAGGTATAAAAAGATACATAGTAAAAAGCCTCCCTTCTACTCCTGAGTACTCTCTCGCACCAGTTTTGTGTATAATCTTCTCAAAAATTATGTATCAGAAGCAAGAGGGTATGTCCATTCATTTTCTTCTCTGGCTTTATAAAAAATAATTTTTTTAAGAAATAACATCTTTTTTGAAAACAAAAAAGTATAGTGGTCTGTTCTTTACTGTTTTCACTTAAACATCTTGAAAGTCATTTCATGTCTTTCACCATGGTAATCAGCTACTTCCTTGTTTTGGCACACAGTATCTATTCTCAGGATATATAATGAAGTTATTAACAAGCCCTACGTTAATAAATGTTTAATTTTTCCATTTTTCAGGCAGTGCTTTAGTGAATAACTGTATATGTGTCAGTAAATGTAGTCTTTTAAAACCCTACATTTTTGAATGCTTATTGCTAGTATATGGAAATGGCAATTGATATTTATATGTTAATCTAATATTTAAGTGATATTGCTGTGTTTTAATAGATCTAATTAAATCTCTTAACAAATATATCTGAGCACCAGACAGATTGGGTTCTTCATTTCTGATTATTATTTATTTTCTGTTGATAACCTAGTCAGAATCTCCATCAATGCAGTGTTGAACATAAGTGGTGTGGGCATCTTTGTTACAGATTTTAATGGATTGTTGTTGGCATTAAGCATGGTATTTGCAGATTTTTTGCAGATACATTTTATTTTATTAAGGACTCTCCTAATTTTCCCAATTTAGCTACAGTTTTTGTCACTGTTTTGTTCTCTGTCTTGAGATTATACAGTTTGTCTCTTATGTTACTTGTTACTTACTACCTTGTTACTTATGTTAATATATTTTAAACTTTTTAAACTATATTTGCATTCCTGAGTTAAATGACTTTTGGCATTTTTTAAAGTTTTAGAATAAGTTTGTTAAAATTTAATTTTGAATTAAACATTTATATTTTTAAGTGAGATTCGTGTACCATCATGAGTACAGTGGTAAATGTTTAACAACTGAGTCTTCAGAAAAAATATCTTGACTTTTACCTTTTGCCAGTTCCCATGGTATACATAACTTTTACCATAGCAGATTTTTAGCTACTAGCATTATGTCACTCTGTAGAGTTAGGAAGAGACAGGCACAGGCTCTGTCAAGCCAGTGTGCACCAGTTCTAGCAAACCCCTATAAGAGTTTTGTTTTTGTTGTTTTTTATATTGTTGTTCTTTGAGTTTGGGACTCAACCTTATACTAGTCATATAAAATGTCTCACTTCTTTAACCTCTTCTTTGGAATAATGTTTGTACAATTAGTTACATTGTTCTTTGATAGTTTAGTAGCATTTCTCTCATAGTTAAAGCTTTTACCACCAAATGAGATTCTCTAGTAGTTACAGATTTATGTAGATTTTGTATTTGTTCATTGAAGCAGTTCTAGTAAGGTTTTTCAAGGAAATTTGTTTTCACATTTTTTGATTAAAAATATTTATAAGTTTCTTTAATATCTTTTTTATATCTATAGCTAAATTCCCTTATTTTTTTTTCCTTGATTAATCCTGTCAGAGATTTGTCCATTTAGACTCTTCAAGTAACTAATACTTGGTTATATGGTTATTCCTTTGCATCCTATTGGGATATAACTTCGTATTCCTTTAGATATTCCTTTGTATCTCTTTTGTTCTATTTCATTAATTTCGGCTATTATGTTTTCCTCTCTTGTGAAATATGTAGTATTTCTATAACTGCCCATTGTAAACATTTTATAGATTTTAATATGTCTTCTTTGATTCATGAATTATGTAGAAACTGGACTTTAGATTTCTAGTCAGGCTTTTAATAAATCCCCTCCCTCCATTTTAATTGTTGTCAGATGATATACTGTTTGAAGTTAGTTCTTTGATATATGTGTTTGTTAAATCTTATTTTGTGGCTTAGCAGTCAAGTTTAAATGTTCTATATGTACTTGTATTTTTATAGTTGTGTGCAAAGTGTGTTTCTAAGATCGACTTTGTTAACGTTTTCAAATCTACCTCTAATTTTTAAAAGTCTGCTTGTTCTGTCATTACTGAGATTTCTGTGATGATTGTGGAATTTGTGGATTTGCCAACTTGTTTTTATTATTTGATCAGTTTTTTATTTGACTATTTTGATGCTTTGCTGTTAGACAGACAGGTGAATTATTCCTCTTGTCATTATAGAATGATCCTCTTTCTCCCTGAAGGTGCTTTTTATCTTGAAAGTTGCTGAAAGCTCTTTTTTGATTAATGTATGTTTGATACATCTTTTTCCATCCTTTCAATCTTTCTGTATCCTTTTGTTTTACATGTAAGTCTAATCAACATGTGGTTATTAGACATATGTTGAATATCCTCATTGTATCTTTATTCTTAATTTTCCTTTCAAAATTTTCTTTATTTTAATCTTGTTTTGCCTTCTGGGTCATATCTTCAGATATTTCTTCTTACTTTTCTCTTGTTGCTGCTGCTGTTAGGTGCTGTCAAGTCGGTATCCGACTCATAGTGACCCTACATACAACAGAGGAAACACTATTGTCAGTGTTTTTCTGCTGTTCATAGGGTTTTCTATGGCGGATTGATTTTTGGGAGTGGGTTGCCAGGTCCGTCTCCCAAGGCTACAGCACCTGGTATTCCCAGGCAGTCTCCCATCCAAGGACTCACCAGGCCCAAGCCTGCTTAGCTTCTGAGATCTAATGGGATTGGGTGTCACAGGGCAATAGCTGCAGGCACTTTTCTCTTAGTTACATCTAATTTCATGTTTAACCTTTTCATTCCTAGATACTATATGTAGCTCTTTTATAGTCTTTAAAAGTATTTTTGATTTTAGCCAGGCATGGTGGCGCGCAGCTGTAATCCCAGAAGCTGGGGAGGTGGAGGCAGGAGGATTGCAAGCTGGAGACCAGAGGCAGTCTGTGTAATTTAGTGAGACCCTGTCTCAAAAAGTTTAAAAAAAAAAAAAAAATGGACTGGACATGCAGCTCAGTGGTCCAGCACTTGCAAAGCATACAAGTGTGAGGCCCTGGGTTCAAACCCCTAAGTACTACAAAAATAAAATAAAATAAATAAATAAATAAAGTAATTTTGATTTTTCTTGTGCTCTTTAACTAATAAGATATTCATTGCAGATATTTATATTATTAAAATACCCTATTACTTAGCATTATCCTTTCATCTGATTCCTTCAGATCTCTGGAAGCTAAGCAGGGATGGGCCTGGTTAGTACTTGGATGGGAGACTGCCTGGGAACACCAGATACTGTGGGCTTGGGAGAAGGACCTGGGAACCCCCTCCCAAAAATCAATACGCTTTTGAAAACCCTATGAATAGCTGTTGTACTTAGGGTCGCTATGAGTCGGATACAGACTCAACGGCACCTAACAACAATCCTTTAGGGCTTAAAGCTTACTATAGGTCAATTCATTCCCCCCGCCCCCTCTCTCTCGTATTTATCTTGGGGAAGTGCCATCTGATTTTTGCTTTGGGTGGGTTGGTTTGTCATACATTCTTTTAAATTTGGAGTGAAATATCTTCATCCAAGTTCTTCTGTGGTAATTCTGTGAGGCTGAGGACATAGTCCTCTAGAGTTTTTACCTTTGTTTTTGCTGAGTATTCCTAGATTATCACAGCCCTAGTATTATTTCTCTTTCTATATTCTTTATATCTCCCACTAAAGATTTAAATTAAAAAAAAATTTATTTTGAAGTAGTTAGGGATTCACAGGAGATTGCAGAGAAGCATACAAGGAAGCTCTGTGCACTGCTTCTGCCAGAACTAAGGTAGAGTATCAAAACCAAGTAATTAATATTGGTATAATCCGTAGAGCTTATTCAGATTTCACCTGTTTGTGCATGTATGTGTGTAGCTCTGTGCATCTTCATCCCATGTATAGTCTTGTATTGCCTTCTCTACCATCAAGATACTCAACTGTAACATAACAAGATTCCCCTGTGCTGTAGCACAGGGTATAACTTTATAGCCACACCCATCCCCTCCCCCTTTCTCTGACCCCTAGTCACCTCTAGCATATCCTGCATCTTAAGTTACATCATGAGTGTTTCATAAGTGGAATCTTGCTCTATGTATCATACTGACATTGGCTTTTTCACTCAGCATAATCTTACTGCAGTTCATTCAAATTGTTGCATGTATCAGGATTTTGTTCTTGGTTATTCCTGAATACTGTTCCACTGTATAGATTTACCTTGATTTGTTTACCCATTCACCACTGAAAGACATTTGTGTACTTTCTAGTTTGAGGCTGTTAGGAATAAAGTTACTATGAACATTCTTTTCCTGTCATGACTGTCCAGCAGCCACAGAGTCAGTAGATGGAGAAGAAAAAGAAGAAACATAGATTACTCTGCACACCAAGAGTTAGTGTCAGAGAAGCTGAGGTGATTCAGTGTCTCTTGCAGACTCTGCAGCCCCCAGTGCCCCTCTTAAGCTGTTTTTATTAGGTTCTTATCACAACATTTGGGGCTGGGATTTAGCTCAGTTGGTAGAGCGCTGCGCTGCAGTCTCTGAGGTCCCGAGTTCAATTCCCAGCACCGCAAAAATGGGAGAAGGGCCTGGCAATCCACTCCCAAGGCAATCCCGAAACAGCCATTGAAAACCCTCATGAGGGTCTTTATGAGTCGGATACCGACTTGATGGCACCTGACAACAACAACAACATCACAACATTAAACATTCTTATGAGTCAGGGGAAGTCTGTGGTTACAGTAACTTTAAAAATCAACCAAGCTCTTGTGGATGGGGAAGGGTGTCAGTATATTTTGTGAGATACACGTAGCCTACCCATAGACAGGGTTTGTGCCCAAGGTCAGAGAAAAAACAGAAGGCAGATTTTAGGCTTGGAGAAATTCCAAGGGCTGGATCCTTCCCTGGCCACTTTTCCTTAGATTTTCTACAGCCCGTCCAGCCATGCCTTCCATGACATTTTCCTACATCTTTTTGTTTGTTTGTTTTTTGAGATAGTCTTACTGTGTAACCCAGGCTAGCCTCCAACTCCCTATCCTCCTGCCTCAGTCTCCTGACTGCTGGGATTACAGGCTTGTGTCACCATGCCTGGCTTCCATATTTTTTAATGAAAATATTCAGATAGTACATGTTACGAAATTGCCTTGGTTTTATATTGGAATATTTTCACTATAAAAGTAAAATAATACATCTCCACATTTTTTATTTTTTCATTATATTTCTGTGAATTAGATATGAAGAGACAGTTTTTATTTTTTGTTTTGGGTTTTGAGTTCATTTAAATCAGTCTTCTTACTTTACGTTCCCATTATATAACTTTTTATAGATAGGAAACACTAGGACGTAGCATACTCTTAGTTGTTATGCAGCATGGGTGTTCTGATGCAGTGCTTAATATTCTTCTCAACAGTGATTACTATATTTTGAAATATAAAATATTATAGTGTTTTTTAGGAGGAAAGATTATAACTGATGAAACTTGTTGCATAAAGCATGTATGTTAAATATTTGTGTGGCTGTCCTTTGTTTAGGAAGTCGAAGCACAAGAGGTTCTCAAATTGATAGTCACAGCAGTAGTAGCAACTATCATGACAGCTGGGAAACTCGAAGTAGCTATCCTGAAAGAGACAGGTATCCTGAAAGAGACAACAGAGATCAAGCAAGGGATTCTTCCTTTGAAAGAAGACATGGAGAGAGAGATCGTCGCGACAATAGAGAGAGAGGTTTGTCAAACAAAGTTTTATTATGTAGTAACCAACTTTAGTTGGGGGAATTGTTTTTAAGTGGGTATCAACTTATTAAATACAAAATATTATGTAAGATCTAAGCTTGATGGCCTATTTGAAACTACTATATTTATTCATATAATTTTTTTTCCCATGGTCTAGGAATGCCTATGTAAATAACTAGCTACCACTACCTGAGGCAGTAGAGTTTAAGAACTGGGGTGCCCTACTCTGTGTCTCTCATCTTAACCAGACAGCTCACACCACATTCAGAAATGTAGATTATTGAGTGCCACAAGCAGTTCTGGCTCAGGAAATACTTAAACATTTTCAGCTAATGATCCTACATACTTGCTAATTAACTATGATCAATAGTTTTGTAAGGACTGCCAGAGAACAGCAAGGAAAAAAGTAGTGATAGGCCTGGGGATTGTCTAGAGAAATATTGTGTTAATATTCTGCCCTGAGAATATATAATATTGGCTTTAGCTAATTTCATATTCTCATGAATCTTAAACTAAAAGTTTTCTGTTAATCTGTGAGGTTGTCTCTTAAAGAAGTCAATTTTGAAGCAAGATTATTTGGAAGCACTTCAGGGTTATATGTACTTTTGTACCTGTGCCTATTAGGATCTTTAAACTTTTAAAGTCTTAAGGAGTTCCCACTAATTTTGGCTGACTACTAAAAATAAGGCTCACTATAATGCTGAGATTAATATAGTATGGTACCATGATATATACCTGTAATCCCAGTGATTTGGGAGGCTGAGATAAGAGGATTCTGAGTTTGAGGCCAGAGGCACCTGGGGCAACTTAGCAAGACCCTGTCCCCAAATAAAAAGATATTATAAAAGGGGCTGGGAGTGTGAATCCGTGTTTGAGCACTTGCCTAGTATGCATGAGGCCCTGAGTTCAACCTTCCAATATGAAAAATATAAATAGATAGATGGATGGGTAGATAATGAAATTTAGTGGTCCTGAGAATTGAATGTTGATGCTTTACTGTGGGCTGAATATCTGGATATGAGTAGTAATGAGAGGAGAACAAAGTTTCTGAGGCACCATGTACTTTGGGGGCATAGATAAGATCAAAGGCAGAAGAGTTGGTTGATTTGAGTTTGTTAAAAGTAAGCCTAATGCATTTGTGTTAATAGATGTGTAGTATTTCCTCAGGTATAGATAGGGCTGACATTTCTACATTCTGTGTTTCTGAAATTATTTCTTCCCTAGCATTTTGACAACCTTTCTTTAATACTGTGTGTCCTGGTACTTTTTTTCTATTTTCATGTCCTAGGTCAAATTTTCCCCATCTTATGCCTAAATTTATTAGTAGTGTTTGGTTTCAATCCTGTGTTTAGCTCAACTGCATGTAGTAAGCTTCTACTAGGTGCCAAAAACTTTTACAGTTGCTTTACCTTTTGTTTGTTTGTTTGTTTTTGCTTAATCTTTGCAATATCCATGCAACCTCTACAATATGCCTTAAATTAAATAATCTACATTTCACAGTTTAGGAAGTTAGGTCAAAGGGAAGGTTTTGATAGTATAGAGAACTTCCAAAGCTGGAGGTCTTCTGATTACAAGTTAAATTATCTTCGTGTTTTATTTCACAGTAACTACTTTATTAAATACCAGTTGTATGAATGAAATAGAAATATGTTTTTGAAAGCCAGATTCAATGCCTCATGCCTATAATCCCAGCAATTTGGGAGGCAGAGACAAGAGGATCCAGAGTTTCTGGCCAAAGAGAGCCTAACTTAGAGAAACCCTGACCCAAAATAGAAGTAAAAAATGGGCCAGGATGCTGCTCAGTGGTACAATGCTTGCAAAAACATGTGTGAGGCTCTGGGTTCAACCCCCCAATGCTACAAAAAATAAAATAAAATAAAATAAGAAATATGTTTTTGAAGTTAATGAAATAATCTACAAATGTATATTGAGTACCCATGACAGGCTCTTTGCCTGTCATGAATACAGTAGCTCTTGTAGAATGTAATGGCAGAACGGGTAAATTCCCTCTCTCTGCCTAAGAGAGAAATGACTGTTGAGGCTATCATGGAAACAAACAAGGAATCCAGATAGGAAAATTTTTAAAAAAGAATAAGGACCTACTTTAAAGTGTTTATTTAAAGAAATTGAGGAAATGATATTTATGCAGAGGTATAAGTGCAAGAGAAATAACTAGTTTGGAAAAGATTAAGGGTAACGGCATTCCTTGGAGAGGAAGGAATGCAAATTCCCTGAAATGGGAAATAGCCTAACATGCCCTAGAATAGGAAAGAAAACTGATGTATCTAGAGTACAGTGAGTAGTAGCGAGACTGATAGAAATTGAGTATAGAGATGTGCCCAGGTAACCTTGTTCTATGCTGAAAAGGTTCAAATCTTTGCTTTAGTTCTGACCTTCACAGTCTAATCACAGTATAAACAGACACTGAAATGGAATAATTGCTATTACTATATAAAGTTCTGTGAGAAGACAAAGGCCCAAACAGAATTCTGAGGAATTCCAAGAAAGTTACTTTAACTAAAGAGGTGACATCTGATTTAGGACCCGAGAACACGTAAGGTTACTAGAAGGAACAATGGAAGGAATATTTTTCAGGATGAGGTGCGTTATAAGCATACACATAGGACTGAAAGAACTCTGTGCTTTGGAGTAGTAAGAATTGTTATGAAATTGGACTAGAGGTATGCTATAATTGGTAGTGAAGTAAAGAAGCTATGGGAAGGAACTGATGAGAGACTATACGACAGGTTGTAAATGACCTAATAAGCTGAGGTTTAGCTCAGTTCATAGAGTGCTGCTCTGCGCTCTCTGAGGACTCAGGTTTGTTCCCCAATCCCCAGCACTGGCACTGTAAAAATGGGAGGGGAAGGATGTAACAATCCACTCCCAAAGCAATTCCTCCCAAAGCAGTTCTGAAATAATCAGCTATTGAAAACCCAATAAGGGTCGCTATGAGTCGGACCCAGCTGGATGGCATCTAACAACAACAAAGCCGGGCATGGTGGTGCACGCCTGTGGTCTCTGCACCTCAAGAAGCAGAGACAGGAAGATCGCAAGTTTGAGGCCAGAGGCAGCCTGCATAACTTATTAAGACCCTATCTCAAGACAAAAAAATAAAACAAGGATTTAGTAGATGCAGCTCAGTGGTAGAGTGCTTGCAAAGTATGTGCAAGGTCCTGGGTCAACCCCCTAGTATTGCCAAAAAAAAAAAAAAAAAAAACCTAAAGATTTTGAATGTAATTGCTTTTCACTGCCAACAAGATAACTGCTTTTAAGCGGATGGAAGAAATAGAGTTTTCATCAAAAGTATATTAAGCATCTGGGGGAAAACTGAAGGTAATGATATCAACCAGTTAGACTGTTGATGACATAGTCATCTGAGGAGAGCTGATCAAAGTCTTGAGTTAATACATTAACTGGTGAGATAGGGACAAGAAAAGAAATAAAGAAATATTCTGAAAGTGAAGGTGATGATACTTGGGTATAATGGGTTTTGGATAATTCAGAGATTGTAAGCTTTAGTGAAGGGGTATATCATTCATTAAGATAAGGAAATATATGAAGAGAAGCACATCTTTGAAGAAAACATTTTAGGGGAAAGCTAGTAGAGAAGACAATTTAGATGTGTTAGTGTGGCATTTTTGTATCTTTTGTGTTTTCCTTTGAAATAAGGGGCATTGTCATTTTAGTTGAAAAAATAAAGATTTTATCTGCCAACAAAATGACTGAGTAATGTATATCTTGATACTATAAGAAGTTTCATATATGAATTGCTGTAAGTTGAAGTATTGAATTTGTTTCAGGTTAGTTAGTAATCATGATTTTGGTTATGATCACTAAACCAGGAATTCAGACAATCTAAAACATGAGTATATAGCATTCTGAAAATCCAAATTGTGATACAATTTTAAATTTAAATTGATTTCAGCAAAAGTAAAAAGATTTAAGAAAAACAGACCTAGTCATGATGTCCTAATGTGTCTGCCATCTTTGTAATTCTGGCAAGTTGACAAAATCACTTCTGGATTATTATTCCTATCTTTTTAAGAAGAAGGGAATTGAAAAGATTGAGCAGGGTTTTATTTTGTTTTAGCTTTAAAACTATGAACTTTTGTATCTGGATCTATAATCTCTATAATCAGTCTGGATTTATCATAGTAAATATGGTCAAATCAGTGATAAGGAAGGAAAACTCAAGTTAATGTATTGAACACTTCCCTAGTAATATTCTAAAATTATTCTGCTTAATGAGTTGATGTAAATGTTGCATTCATTATACAGTTGAGAGTAATGTAGTATGATCTTTATTGATTAACCAATAGACATTATTATGTAATATGAAAATAGGAAGCGTAGATGATACCACAATAGTTGCTTTAAAAAATGGCTCTCTCTCTGAAAAAGTTCATGCCATCCTTTTGTACATTTTTCTATACCAGACTAATGTCCTGCTCAACTGGGCATTTGGGCAGCATGTATTCATTCTCTCAATGTTTATGTGATTTCTGTGTAGATTGGGAAAAATTATAAAATGTGATGAGATTATCAGGTAACATTATTAATAGTTATTATAAATATATCACTTAATATGAAACACTTTTTACACTTGATTGTTCCAAGATTGTTGGACATCAGTACCCTTAGTTATAATGAAATTGATACTACAGCCACAAATTTTGACATACATTTTGTTCTACTATATTTTCCTCACATAATAGGTACACTTTGATGTGTATATATTTTGGCCTGAAATCAGAGGTGTGACTTACGAGGGAAATTTTTTTTTTCCTTCAGCTCCTATGTTCTACACCTCCTGCTGCCCCTATCCTTTGCCACCAGTGTTCTCAGGTCCTGCTTGGGGGACAGAGAAGATCAGAGGTGAAGGGTAGAGATGGCAGAAAGTGGGGTTGGAACAGTGGGCTGGAGATAGGGTAGGGGGCATGCAGAGAAAGATCAAAGGTGGATCAGTGGGAGGGGGGAAGGGGACTTATGGGGAGCAGAAGACATGGTAGTAGTTAGAGGGCAAATGAAAATTATCTTTAAGAAAATATTTTTTAAAAGTCTAGGAGTGATTAATGTTGGGATGATTTAATTAAAAGTAATATAGTACCTGATATATAATTTGTTACCATTGTGACCCTATATTTAGATAAAATTTCAGATCTACCATACTGTCTTACCTAAAGATTATATGCCAAATTAATCACTGACAAAACTTGATTTTCATTGTAGATCAAAGACCAAGCTCACCAATTCGACATCAGGGAAGGAATGACGAGCTTGAGCGTGATGAAAGAAGAGAGGATCGAAGAGTAGAGAGAGTGGATGATAGAAGAGATGAAAGGGCTAGAGAGAGAGATAGGGAACGAGAACGAGACAGGGAGCGGGAGAGAGAGAGGGAACGTGAAAGAGATCGGGAAAGAGAAAAAGAAAGAGAACTAGAAAGAGAGCGCGCTAGAGAGCGGGAGAGAGAAAGAGAAAGAGAAAAAGAGCGAGATCGTGAAAGAGAGAGAGATCGTGACCATGATCGAGAGAGGGAAAGAGAGAGGGAACGAGAAAGGGAAAAAGAACGGGAACGAGAGAGAGAAGAAAGGGAGAGGGAAAGAGAACGAGAACGGGAGAGAGAGAGAGAGCGGGAACGGGAACGGGAAAGAGCAAGGGAAAGGGAGAAGGAAAGAGAACGTCAAAGGGAGTGGGAAGACAAAGACAAGGGCCGAGATGACCGCAGAGAAAAACGAGAAGATATCCGAGAAGATAGGAATCCCAGAGATGGACATGATGAGAGAAAATCGAAGTAAGAATCAGGTTTTTACAGTTAAATTTCATAATGAATTTAGGAGTCTTATTTGTTGCTTCTCAGAGTGCTCCTTAATTTCCTTTTAAATCTTTTTTTCTCTACGTTTTCCTATATTTCAAATTTTCATTTTACAGGTATGTGTATGTATGCAGATGTGTGTATGTAGTATTTAATGTCTTTAATTATCTAGAAAAAAATGAATTCTGTTTCTGAATTCAGAGGCTATAATTAATTCATATTAGTCTACTTTCTGTTGTTATAACAAAAATACCCAAGGCTGGGAAGAAAAGAAGTTTATTTAACTCATAGTTTTGAAGGTTGATAGTGCAACATTGGGCAGCCCCATATGTTCAGCCTGGTGAGGGCACCCTTGGCTGTGTTACAACATGGTGAATAAGCAGAACCCAAACTGGCTACATGCGAAAGGGGCCAAGTATATATAATGGGCTGGCATCATAACAACCCACTGTCAGAACTAACTCAGTGTGTGACACCAGCATTGATCACTTCTGAGGGCAGCACCCCTAGTGATGTAATTACCTCACATTAGACCCAGCATGTAAAGGTTCCATCACCTCAACAATACCACAGTGAGGAGCAGGCCTATAACACACGAACCTTTGGTGAACCAACCACGCTCCACCCATAGAATAATCTTCATTGTTTACTGTGCATTTTTGATTGCCCATGTGCATACTTGACTGCTACAAGCTTTTTCTTAACAGGTATCAACATAAAAGTGGTAGTCAGTGAACTTGGGTCCCATGATAGCCCCCTTAAAATCAGATATGGTGTTTACTAGTCACTAAGAGATACTGCCCCTGCCATTCATGAGTTTCATATGCTTGTAAGTATGTACTCATCATCTCTAAGCTACAAGAAGCATTCACAATATTTTAGAAATTGAGGGAATTTTATAATCCCGGCATGGTCAGAAGAAGCTGGAATGAAGTGTCCTGTCTTATTTTGTGGACTTGCTGTAGTTTATTGGGACCAAAAGTTAATATTCTTGGTGTCTCATGTATCTGAGGACATGTTCTTTCTTTTATTTTTCTCTCTGTCTTTCTTAACCCAGAGAGAACTTACTTGCTGAGGTATCTGGGAAGTTGAAGATTAGCTTTTGCATATTCTGATGTGGTATATCCAAATTCTCAAAGAAGGCATCAGTAGTGGTATCTCTTCACTATTTCTCTTTGTGTTATTTCCAATCTCAGACAGATTTTTTTCCAAATGATGACAAAGATGGCCTCATGGTTTTACCTGTCAGCCTAGCAGCCCTCTCTGTGTGGGTGCTCTCATTCATTGAGGGGAAGACACAGAGATCAGCCAAGCCAGTTTTTTCATCTTTGTACTTCTTTCATCATTAGTATTGTGGTTTATGGTTACTAATAAACAACATAGCACAGAAATAGAGCCTTCTTCTGTTGCATCTTGGCTACTGCTTAATCTGCATCCAAGATTTTCTGTAGTGTATCCCCGGGCTTACTTTCCTGCTTCCCTCTCCCCACATGAAAATCTCACATTAATGTCAACCTCAGAGGTAGTCCCCTTAACGCATGTAGGCAGACGTACATATTATTTCTCTTCCTCCTCTTACCTCTTTAACTCTCTATCTTCTAAGATTAAAATTCTGAAATCTTTATCTGTTTTTTATCCAGTTCTATACTTTAATGTTTTTTACCATGCTAATTTCTGCTTATAATAGCAAAAATTTTGAGGTTTTCATGCTTAGCAAACCTGAGTTGACCCTAGTAACTTAGGAATCAAACAACCCTATAACAAAAACTAGCTAAATGAGATAATATCTTGACCTTTTTTGTAACTGTATTGTCATCTCCATACTTTAAATTTATCCAAAATTTTCTTAAAACCACTATGATGTAGGTTTACTGAATTGACATCGTGTTTATCTTACTCTTAATATTTTTTTTCCAGTACTGGAGGTTGAACCCAGGACCGCTCACATGCTAGGCAAGTGCTCTACCATTGAACTGTACCTCCAGCCCCCTTTTTATTTTTTTTATTATGAGACAGGATCTCACTAAGTTGCACAGGCTGCCTCTGGTCTCCTGCCTCAGCCTCTGGATTTTCTGGGATTACAAGCATGTGCCAGGGCATAATTTTATTTGTTTAGATGTTTCTTTAACAGAAATTTAAATTACTTTTCTTGTGTTTTAAATTTTTGCTTTAGTCTGTCAGTTATCTCTTGTTGTGTTAACAAATGA
Organism: Pedetes capensis; assembly: GCA_007922755.1. Lineage (NCBI taxonomy): Eukaryota > Metazoa > Chordata > Mammalia > Rodentia > Pedetidae > Pedetes > Pedetes capensis. The sequence continues at coordinate 30,950 of VMDO01013509.1, forward strand.
CCTCAAAAGTTAGTAGCTTAAAGCCACCACCAGTTATTTGCTTATGATTTTGTGAATTAGCAGTTTTATGCAGGCTCAGCAGAGTGGTTCCTCTGCTGGTCTCATTTGGGATCACTCATGTCTACAGTAGTCACTACAGGATCACTCAACCTGATAGTTCACCTGGGCCTGGATGATCCAAGATGGTGTAGTATTCTGGACACCTCATTTCTCCTCCGTATGACCACTCAGCCTCCAGTAGTCCATACTCTGCTTTTGCCTGTAACGATAGAGCATGCCATGAGAACAAAAGCAGAAGTGTAACACGTGTTAAGTCCTTTCCGATTTGTACAGTGTTCCTTTCACTACATTCTCTTGTCATGTAACAAGTCACTAAGCCAGCCCCAATTCATACAGTAAAGAAATTGGCCACCTATTGATGGGAAAAGCTCTGGATAAGGAGTTGCACAAGTTAGGGCCTATGAATTGTCCTACTGTACCTGGGGCTGCTCCTTCACCATGTAGCAGTTCCTCTAGGTAAGGAAGTATACAGGAGATGTATATACTGCAGCACGTTTCTTAGTTTTTCACCATAGTATTTATAACAAACAACGTCAGCAGAAAAAGTAAGTGGCCAAAATTTAATGATATATAATGTAAGAAGACACTAGAATAACTTAAATACCCAAGAGATATAAATCACCATTTAAGTTCAGTTAAGGCACAAACATAATGAACATAGGAATTATTTTATTAATTTGTCACTAAACTAGTGATTTAGTTCTAAAAAGAGAAAAGGAATAATTTTTACAGTGTATCCACAACATGCCTGGCTGTGGGCTTAGAACATAACTAATTTATTCCTTATTGCAGTTTTATGAGAAGGACTTTGATTATTTTCCTCCAGTTTCAGATAAGAAAGCTAAGGTTCAGTGACTTCAAGGACAATACTTAAGGTTGCATAAAAAACAATATAGCTATAAGTTGAAGACAAAGATCTTTTTTTCTTTTTCAGTACTGGGGGTTGAACGCAGGGTCTCATGCATGCTAGGTAAGCTCTACCACTGAACAGCACTCTTGCCCCTTTCCTATATTTTGTGGTACTAGGGGGTTGAACCCAGGACTTTGCACATGCTTTGCAGTTGCTCTACTACTCAGCTATTTTGTTTTAATTTTTGTTTGAGACAGGATCTTGCTAAGTTACACAGGCTGCCTCTGGCCTTGAAGTTGTGATCTTCCTGCCTCTCCCTCCCAAACAGCTAGGATTATAGGCATGTACCCCTGCACCCAGCCCCAGCCCCTTTTTAATTTTTTTATTTTGAAACAGTTTCACTAAGTTGCACACACTCCTGAGTAACTTGGATTACAGGCATCTGCCACAGTGCCTGGCTAAAGTCATAGCTTTTTGACTACAAAAATAGTACTAGATTTATTCATTCATGTCCCTAGGATAAGGCATTTCTGCATCATCAGAATGGAAAATTGATGAATGTTCTTAATAAAGGATACATTAATATATTGATTTCTACATGTTACCACTTTGTAGTATATAAATCTAGCAGTTTTTACTTGGTTGATTCTACATGTATAATGAAAGAATGTTGCCATGTATTTTAAATCCATAAATTTGAGCAGATGAAGTAAAGAATTTTTTAAAAGATATTTTAATACATGCCCTTTGTATGAGATAGCTTTGATTATTGCTTTCCTACAACTTCAAGTTCTACTTACAGTAAGGAAATACTAGTAAAAAAAAACAAAAACAAGGAAAACATAGTAAAGAAGTCTTTTTCACTCTCTGGAATGTTGTTAATGGCATTTTCTTGCCCAATTTAGGAAGCGCTATAGAAATGAAGGGAGTCCCAGCCCGCGGCAGTCACCTAAGCGCCGGCGTGAACATTCTCCTGACAGTGATGCCTACAACAGCGGAGATGATAAAAGTAAGCACAGTCTGTTTTTTTGTCCCTGTGTTCATACTTATTTGTATCCATGTGATCATTCTTTAACATTAATTGCAACTGATAATTATGATTTAAAATTTTCTTGTTCTACTACCACTAAATATTTCGTGTGGTAAAATGTGTATTAGAAATATTTTATCACAATGGCACTTTTTCCCTACTATTTGTAGTTAAAGCCATATTTTTCTTTTTACTGAAATTACTGCCATTTAAAGAGTTTTAAAACAAAAATTGAGAGATTATCTTACCATTGTTTAAGTGTAACATGCTATTTTTATTAGCCTGACAAATATATGATTACTTTTATCTTTTTGTATAGATGAAAAACACAGACTCTTAAGCCAGGTTGTGCGACCTCAAGAATCTCGTTCTCTCAGCCCATCACACCTCACAGAAGACAGGCAGAGTAGATGGAAAGAGGAGGATCGTAAATCAGACAGAAAAGAGAGCTCAAGGCGCTATGAAGAGCAAGAACTCAAAGAGAAAGTTTCTTCTATAGATCGACAAAGAGAACAAGCAGAAATCATAGAAAGCTCAAGAATGCGTGCACAAGACGTGATAGGCCACCACCAGTCTGAAGATCGTGATACATCTGATCGCACCCATGATGAAAATAAGAAAAAAGCAAAACTTCAAAAGAAACCTATTAAGAAAAAGAAAGAGGATGATGTTGGAATAGAGAGGGGTAACATGGAGCTAATATCTGAAGATAGTCAAGTCTTTTCACCAAAAAAAGGACAGAAAAAGAAAAATGTTGAAAAAAAACGTAAAAGATCCAAAGGTGATTCTGATATTTCTGATGAAGAAGCAACCCAGCAAAGTAAGAAGAAAAGAGGCCCACGAACCCCCCCTATGACAACCAAAGAGGAATTGATTGAAATTTCCAATGATAAGGACAGCATACTAGAAGATGCTCTGAGGAAAGAAGATACGGCCTTTAGCGACTGGTCTGATGAAGATGTGCCTGACCGGACAGAGGGGACAGAACCAGAGCATGCAGCCACTGCTGCCACTCCCAGTAGTACACCTTCCCCTCTGTCTTCTCTTCTCCCTCCTCCACCTCCTGTGGGTTCTACCACTATTGCACCTGCTGCTCTTGCTTCTGCTTCTATTACTGCTGCTTCCACCTCTGCCATCACCATTTCCACCTCTTCCACCTCCAACACCAGTGCTGCTTTCACCAATGAAGACTCACATAGGAAATGCCACAGGACACGAGTGGAAAAAATAGAGACACCTCATGTGACTATAGAAGATGCACCACATCGCAAACCAGTGGATCAAAAGAGGAGCAGCAGCATTGGGAGCAATCGGAGTAATCGGAGCCATACCTCTGGTCGTCTGCGCTCCCCATCCAATGATTCTGCCCATCGAAGTGGGGATGACCAAAGTGGTCGAAAGAGAGTGCTACATAGTGGCTCAAGAGACAGAGAAAAAACAAAAAGCCTGGAAATCACAGGAGAGAGAAAATCTAGAATTGATCAGTTAAAGCGTGGAGAGCCCAGTCGAAGTACTTCTTCTGGTAATAAAGTTAAATTATGGTCTAGTTAGTGTTTCCTGTGTTAATATATTTTATCCAGATTATAATTCTAAAGTAATGCCAAATTGGTTACCTTACACTGCCTTAAATTTTATGCAGCTTTAAAAAAAAAAAAAAAAAACTTAGCTATCCCATTAAAATCTCACCTATCACTTCAATGGCCTGTAGCCATATATCACTGTGGCATCTGATCTCGTCAGCTCTCAGAAGCTAAGCGGGATCAGACCTGATTAGTACTTGGATGGGAGACCGCCTGAGAATACCAGGTGCTATAGGCTTGGGAGAAGGACCCGGCAACCCTCTCTCAAAAAAACAATCAGCCATTGAAAACCCTATGAACAGCAGAGAAGCACTAACAATACTGTTTCACCTGTTGTGCGTAGGGTCACTATGAGTCAGATACCAACTTGACAGCACCTGACAACAACATCATCACTGCAATGCCAGCGTTATAATAAGAGTACATTTAATAGTCTTAACATTTTAATATCATGACTTTAGTGATGCATTTTGTTGAAAGGGCTTACATACTCAAGTCACATGTTGATCCCTACAATTTAACCTTCCTGCTGTTCTTACTGCAACCTTTGCTTCCTTTTTTTGACCATAGGAAATAAGATAGAGGAGAGATCAAAGAATGAACTAATCAGTTCTAATAATGCATAATCTTTTTGTATACTTATTTAATATGCTTTGGGTCTGTAGTGGAAATAGACAAGGATTTTTTTTTTCCCCCCCAGTACTGGGGGTTGAACCCAAGGCCTCGCGCTTGCACACTCTGCAAGTGCTGGACCACACTGAGTTGCACCCTCAGTCCATTTTTTTACTTTTTGAGATAGGGTCTTGCTAAGTTACGCAGACTGCCCCTGGTCTCGAACTTGTGATCCTCTTGTCTCCGCCTCCTGAGCCACTGGGATTATAGGTGTGCGGCACCGCACCTGGTTAAGGAAACTTTTAAAACATATTTTGATTAGCACTTCAATTGAGAGAAATAAAATTTTTCCTTAAAATAAGCTCTTTGGAGAGAGATATAAACATATAGAGATAAGAGATATATGAGAGAGAAATATATATGTAGAATGTAGAAATATATACAGTATATAAAGACTATTGAATATTGAAAAATCATGTAGAATATAAAAGACAAATTATAACTTTTAAAGGATACTAAAATTAAACTTTTTGTTTCTATTTTAATATGTGTTAACTCTGTATATGGCATTTTATTTTAGATCGCCAGGATTCAAGAAGCCATAGTTCAAGAAGAAGTTCTCCTGAGTCAGATCGGCAGGTGCATTCAAGATCCGGGTCGTTTGATAGCAGAGATAGACTTCAAGAACGAGATCGATATGAGCATGATAGAGAGCGGGAAAGAGAAAGGAGAGATACAAGACAGAGAGAATGGGACCGAGAAGTGGATAAAGATTGGCCACGGAACAGAGATCGTGATAGATTGCGGGACCGAGAAAGAGAACGAGACAAAAGGAGAGACTTGGACAGGGAAAGAGAAAGACTACTTCCTGACTCTATGGAAAGGGAAAGAGACAGAGAGAGAACTTTTGAGAGTTCTTCTCAAATAGAGTCTGTGAAACGCAGTGAGGCAAAACTGGAGAATGAACATGAAAGAGAACTGGACAGCAGTTTGCGAGATTCTGTAGCTTTGGATAAAGAAAGAATGGATAAAGATCTAGGATCTATGCAGGGATTTGAAGATATGAATAAAGCCGAGAGAATGGAAAGTGTGGAAGGTGAGTGCCACACTCTTCTCTGACCTGCTGCTCCATTCTTTGTTGAATTTCGTGGGGAAGAAATATTTTCATTTGAAAGGTCATTTACTAATGGGCAAATTGTCTCCATTCTTCTACAGGGGAAATAGATTGATAAGAAAAATGCCCTATGATATTAAAAAATGTATTCTCAGTTGTTCAGACCATGCAGATTTGCTTCAAATAAGCCTAATGAAATAAGAGAAATAATTGAAATAAAAGGTAGGGGAGTAGAGGGAGATCAAAGAATAAAGTCATTAGTTTTATTAATATCTAACCATTGAAATAAAAGATTGCTTTGGTGCAATGTCTATAGATGTTAAAAAATAACCATCACGTCTTTTCTTAGATATTAAAAATAGAATAAAATCACCCAACCATGATGGCTCCCATCTATAATTCCCAGCATGGAAGAGGCTGAGGTAGGATGATCATGGGTTTAAGGCTAGCCTAGGCTGCGTAGTGAGGCACTGGGTCATAATAAATAAATAGTCGCAAAAATTGAATTGTCTTCTTAGTTCAGAGGAGGATTCAAATAACTACTAGTGGTCCTTGTTTTCTAGAGCAGTTGAAAACAAATGTATCAAATAATACCACCCCCTGAGCTATTTAATAGCAGATTGACTATAGAACCCTGCTGGTACTCTCTACTCCTAAAACAAGCAGAGAAATCCACCTTCAGCCCTTTGGCCCAGTTTGAGCCAGTCTTGGCTCTGTGGAACCCCCACTCCCTACTGCTCTCCACCCTTCACTCCCACTCTGCCAGATAAACTGGCTCATTTTTGGGATGAGGGACACTGATCCAGGCACAAGAAAGCTGTTGCAATGATTAATTTAATTATATTCAGTTATACCCCAAGCTTGTGCCTCCTTTAGAACTATGGCTCATGATCTCACACTACTCAAAATTGAGATGAAAATGTAATGTGAAGAAATGAGAAGTAGAAATGTTTTTGTCAAATCAAATGGGAAAATATATATAACAGATGGCGTATTGAGATATCTAATCAGATAACCAAGAAACATAAGGATCCACTTTTAAAAACAGTAGGTTTTACTATAAGCCAAATGCTATCATTATGGCAAATTAAAAAATAATAAAATATTACTACTTTTTGTATGAGTATCCCAGAAGATTCACCTCCAGACTTAGACAAACTGATTCAAATCTTTCCATTTTGTAGCCCTTCTTTGCATTCATTTTTCCTTTTATCATCTCTCTCTTCCTCAACCTTCAAGTCTCAGTGTATGCATTGCTTTCTCTATGAAACTTCTGCTAAAGGCATTCTTCCAAATTCTCATAACACATTGTTTGTATGTTTTTTGTAGCATTTTCACACTGTATTCTGATTATTTTTCCATGATTTTCTCCCCAGCCTATTCTACTCCTTTTTAGGATCCATAGCTTTTCATCGTTTATCATCAAAGATTATACAGTGGCTGGGTGTGGTGGCACACACCTATAATCCCACTGATTTGGGAGGTGGGGGCAGGAGGATCACAAGTTTGAGACCAAAAGCAGCCTGCATAACTTAGTGAGACTGTCTCAAAATAAAAAATACAAAAGGGACTGAGGTGCAGTTTAGAAGTAGAGTATTTGTGAAGTCTGTGCCCCAGGCCCTGGCTTCAGCACCCCAGTACCACAAAAATAAATTAACTAATTAATTAAAAATTAAAATATAAAATGGACTAGAGGTACAGCCCAGTGGTATTTGCAAAGTATGGACAGGCTCTGGTTTCAACATCCCAGTACTGCAAAAACAAAACAAAAAACTATATAGTAAAAGACACAGTACATGACTGATGAATGAAGATGTCTTTTGCTTATAGTTGCATTCCCTATATCTTATTTCTTAGTGAGTTATGATCTGGCTGAAAAGGAGGAACAAATCCCCTGAGAATTCTCCTGGAACTTCTGCTTCCCTGAGGCTTTCTAGTTCTGTTGTCAGCCCTAGCATCATTGTTTTGATACAGCCTCTTTGTTTCAAGGCCCCAGGTTTGGTTTTTGTTTGTTTGTTTGTTTTTTTGTCCATATAGTAAATAGCATCTGACCAATTATAAAATCCATTTCTTTTAAAGGTGGGTCCTTACATCTCCTGGTTATCTAATTAGATATCCCAGTATGTCATCTGTTTTATGTTTTTCCTGTTTGACCTTACAAAAACATTTCTACCTCAGAATTCCTCACATTGTATTTTCATCTCAATTCTGAGTATAAATAACATTAAATTATGAGCCATGGTTCTAATGGCAGTATAACCTTGGGGTATAATTGAATATAATTGAACTAATCATCACAGTAGCTCTCTCGTGATTGGAATTAGTGTTCTTCATCCCTAAAATACATCATTTTTTGTGACCACAGATAATATGACATAGAAATTTAGAGGTGAATCGTCTACTGTACCATGTGAATATTTTATTCATTTAAACTAGGAGAATGAATTGGATAAATTTGAAACTTAAAAATCCTATTATGCACATTTATGTTTAGAAGTCCTCAGTTTGGTCCTCACCTAGTATTTTTGAGAGAATTCTGGTTTGGTGCTTGACCACTTGCCTGGAGTCATGCTTGATCAGCATGTGACCACTGTGCTAAAATCTGCATGAGACACCATGCTTACCTATAATGCTTCTAGGTGAAAAGGGGGAAAAGCATCACTTTGTGCATCAATTTCAAGTAATAAAAGCCTGTTCTGATGCTGTGTTCATGATCTCATGTTTTGGTTTGTTTGTTTTTTTAACATATATACATTGTTGTTGTTGTTAGGTGCCGTCAAGTCGGTATCCAACTCATAGAGACCCTCATAGGGTTTTCAGTGGCTGTTTCAGGATTGCCTTGGGAGTGGATTGCCAGGCCCTGCTCCCATTTTTGCAGTGCTGGGAATTGAACTTGGGACCTCAGAGACTGCAGCGCAGCGCTTTACCATCTGAGCTAAATCCCAGCCCTGCAACATATATACATACATATACCATATGGTCATCATGGCATCCAAGAAACTTACTAGGGCTAAAAGTGAAGGAAAAATGAAAACAGTAAGAACAACAATTGAATTAGAAAGAAGCTGGGCACAGTAGTTCATGCCTGTAATCCCAGCAACTCAGGAGGATCTCAAGGGGATCATGAGTTTGTGGCCAAGAGGCAGTCTGTAAAATTTAGTGAGACCTTGACTCAAAAAGTAAAAAATGGACTGGGAGTTCAGCTCACTGGTACAGCACTTGGAAATTATGTACAAGGCTCTGGGTTCAACCCCCAAGTACTCTTGAAAAAAAAAAAAAAAAAGAAGAAGAATGATAAAGAGAACTTACTGCTAAATGTGTGAGTGGCATACTTGTGTCTGAATTAGCTATTCACTGTGGTTGCTGGAACCAATAAATACATTTACATTATTTCTTACGGGGGGAAAAAAAATACTCAGCCCTCAAACAAATAGGCCCTTGACTAGCCTTCCAGAATGGATTTCAGTCTATTGCCAAGGTACCACTGTATATCTGTATGAGAATGTTATTGAAGTTAGAGATGAATTGGTGGGGATGTGGGGAGATTATTATAGGATTTAGTAGAAAAAGAATAGAAAATTATTAGAAGGATTAAAGACATTTCATAGCCTTATATTTTATTTGCTGCATATTCATACTCATAAGCATACTGTTGAAGTTTGAAAACAAAGGTTGCAGATTCCATAAAATACATGATAGCTAATGATTAGAAATATCAAGCCTACTCCTTGGTTTCAGGATTAAGTTTACAACTAACTCAGGAGATAAAATTTAGCCAAGGTAATTGAAAAAAGTTGATAAAGCAGTAAAACCTTATACTACTGGTACCGACAAAATTATGTTTGAAGTGTATAATATTATTTTTCTAAATATTACATGCATTAATTAAAGGAGCACTGAGATAGGGAAGAGGAATTAGGAGGTAGGGGGGAATTAATGATATTTTAACATTTTTTACCTCACTGCTAGAAAGTTCTTATAATGAGCAAAATATTATGGATGAAGTTTTAAGTTTAAAATACATTTTAAAATAGGTTTGCTTTTTTTTTTAATTGAGTTTATTTAGGTAAAGTAATTATTGCATCCATTTGAAGTTAGTAGATTTTTCTGAAGCCTGCAGCCGTAGCCCTGTGGCATCCGATCCCATCAGATCTCGGGACCTAAGCAGGGTCGGGCCTGCTTAGTACTTGGATGGGAGACCGCCTGGGAACACCAGAAGCTGTAGGCTTGGGAGAAGGACCTGGCAATCCACTCCCAAAAATCAATCTGCCATTGAAAACCCTATGAACAGCAGAAAAAGCACTGACAATAGTGTTTCGCCTATTGTACGCAGGGTCGCTGTGAGTCGGATACTGACTCAACGGCACCTAACAACAACAAAAGATTTTTCTGAATGTTAAAGTTCTGTTATCAAAACTGAACACAATATATATAATCAACAGTAATATGTAAGTGGTAGCTTTTATTTATATTTTAATTCTAATCTTAGAAACTGTTTTAATATTGCTCTCCATATTCTAAAAATAAATTTAATTAATTTTATTTTTCTGTTTTCTTTTGAAATTATCTAGTAGTATTCAACTAATTAAGAAACATTTTCTGATCAATAAAGTGCATTTCTGATTCTTCAGAATGTACAGCTTCTATCTTTTGGTTTGACATCAGCCTTTCTTTTAATGCTTTCTTTGAAATAAAATTAATTTGTCTATTTAGCAGGAGATGATGAATCCAAGTTAGATGATGCACATTCATTAGGCTCTGGTGCTGGAGAAGGATATGAGCCAATCAGTGATGATGAACTGGATGAAATTCTGGCAGGTGATGTGGAAAAGAGAGAAGACCAACAGGATGAGGAGAAGATGCCAGGTAATCATTTGAAGATGTAGTTGAACATAAAAAGTATCTGATTTATGGTATTAATGTATTTTTTGTTCCCTTTTATATTGTAAGAATTAGATTTTTCCCCTTTATGTTTTAATTAAGCTTGAAAAGCCAGTAAAAAGAACATTATTGTCAGTATGCCTGTTCTTTTTTAAGTAGACATTGCCTATGAAAGAGTTTCATTTGGAAAAGCAAAATTCTAAGATTTCCTTTCCATATTTTAAATTTATTGTATGAAATAGAATCTAAACAAATACTGATTGCCTACCAGTGTTCAACCAGGCAGGTATATGGTACAGGGCTTCATAACTGTGGTGCCACAAGCCATCTTACTAAATAACCATTTGAAAATATATAGTAGTTGAAATCTTATTTGAACACTACGTATATACTTCTTTCTCTCACTTTTCTAAGTTATCATTATTTTTTCTTATAATGCATTTGTGCATTGCCAGAGCTCACTTAAGTGATTGTACTATGAGGTAACACCCCTTGATATTCTCATTGAATCATCCCAATTAGTGTCTAATTGTTTCTAACAATTTTTTAAATCATAGTTAGGATCTTTGCTCCACGTGGATGTGTACAATATTAAATGTTTATTTTGATTTAATTTGCTCTTGTATTTCACAGTTTTCTCTTTTTTCTTTTTCTCAGTACTGAGGGGTTAAACTTGGAGCATTGTGCATACTTTTGCAAGTGCACCCCAGCTCCTTTTTTTTTTTTATCTTGAGACAGAATCTTGCTACAGTACATTGACCTTGAACTTGTGATCCTTCCATTTCCTAAGTTGCTGAGATTATTGTACTCCATCACACTTGGCTATATTTCATATTTCATAATTTGCTATACTTGCATAGAAGATGTCTGTTGTGATTATTATCTTTGCCATTTTCTGGTATTAGGTATTTCTGAGTAGAATGTTATTTTGTTTCTTTAACTGTTCCTTCTCACTGATTATTTGTTCTCAATGTTAATAATAGGCACTGAGTCTTAAAGGAATATCATAATTATGTTTTTAAAAGCTAAAATGTGTGCACACATACATGCAAATTAAATATACTCCTAGATTTAACCCTTGATAGGATTCTGGCACCAAGTTTCAAAACATTAGACTTAATCTTGGTAAAATAATGCAATTCTTTCTTTGGGGATCTTGTGTTTAACTTAAATGAGTAATTTTGTAGGAGTGGTAAGCTTACCTGCTTTCTTTTGGTGAGAAAGTATTTTATTTGTAAGGGCTCTTAGATTCTAGATATTGTTTCTTATGAGAAAGCTTTCATTTTAAGACTATGACATTTTGGGTTTAAAGTACTTATTATTTACTAGATCTTTACTCAATTTATAGTTGTCCCTGAGTAGTCATGGGAAATTGGTTCCAGGACTCCCATAAACACGAAAATCTGTAGATACTCAAATCTCTTACATAAAATGGCTTAGTATTTGAATATAACCTATGCACATTCTCTTGCCTACTTTAAATCATCTCTGTATGACTTATGGTACTTGTTGTTGTTAGGTGCCATCAAGTCATGTCCGACTCATAGCGACCCTCAGAGGGTTTTCAATAGCTGATTGTCTAGGGATTGCCTCGGGAGTGGATTGCCATGTCCTTCTCCCGTTTTTGCAATTTTGGGAATTGAACTCAGGACCTCAGAGACTGCAGAGCAGTGCTCTACCAACTGAACTAAATTCCAGCCCCTTATGGTACTTAATCTGCAGCTGTAGCCCTGTGGCATCCTATCCCGTCAGATCTCGGAAGCTAAGCAGGGTCGGGCCTGGTTAGTACCTGGATGGGAGACCACCTGGGAACACCAGATGCTGTAGGCTGGTGAGAAGGACCTGGCAACCCCCTCCCAAAAATCAATCTGCCATTGAAAATCCTATGAACAGCAGAGAAGCACTGACAATAGTGTTTCCCCTGTTGCACAGAGGGTCGCTATGAGTCAGATACCGACTTGACGGCACCCAACAACAACAACAACAACATGGTACTTAATACAATGTAAATGCAAAGTAAGTAGTTGTTAGACTATATTATTTAGGGAAAAATGACAAGAAAAATCTCTACATGTTGAGTGTAATCTTCTTTTTCTATTTTCAATCTTGATTGAATCCATAGATACAGAATCCATGGATAATAGAAAGCCAATGGTAGCTGAGACTGACTGTTGTTCCTTGATATATAATAAAATCCTATTCTTTAACTTTTTACAGATCCGTTAGATGTTATAGATGTGGATTGGTCTGGTCTTATGCCAAAGCATCCAAAAGAACCACGAGAGCCTGGGGCTGCACTCTTAAAATTCACACCTGGAGCTGTTATGCTAAGAGTTGGGATTTCTAAAAAATTGGCAGGTTATGAGCTCTTTACAAAAGTGAAAGAAACATGTCAGAGACTTTTAGAAAAACCCAAAGGTAATTCCATTTTTTTATATATATATATAATGTCTACTATAACTATTAAGATGCTTTTGAAAAGGATTTTGTGTGTGTGTGTGTGTGTGTGTGTGTGTGTGTGTAGCACTTAATACTAGAGGAACTGTTTTTTGAGGAATCATTTATATATTGAATCCTCATGTTCAAAATTCCTTTTTTAAATTTATTTTGAGAAAATTTAATCCTGCAGAAAAGTTGCAAAAATAGTGAAATGAACTTCAGTATCAAAAATTACTTTGGGGGCTAGGGGTATAGCTCAGTGTTACAGCATATGCTTCATATGCCCAAGGCCCTGGGCTTAATCACAACACCCATACACACAAAAATATTTTTAACAAGTAAGTTCAAATGTCACAGTGCACCATGGCTTGCCCAGAGCTAATAAAGCAGAACCTGGAAAAACAGGTATTTTGCATGTCTAAGCAAATTGGATGTCTTTACAACACTTTTACCTGGAAAGGGGAGAATTCTACTCAAATGGAAATGTCTGTGTTGACCCTTTAACAAAGTGGTTTAGCTTGGTCTGGATTCCAACAAGCACACCACTTAACTAGCTATTATCTAATCTCTAGTTTGATTTTGCTAACCACAAAATAAAATTTGACTCTTAACAATGAGTTAAGACATGGACCAATGAACTGTGAATAAGGAGGATTTGATTGTTGTTTAACAGTCAGACTTTCCTGTTTTTGTTTTTTTTGTTTTGTTTTGTTTTGTTTTGCTGTAATGGTTATGTTAGAAAGCTGATACTTGATGCTGGATATACATTTCATACAGAATGTTTATTGCCAGATCTAGTGTCTAATTGTCTATTCTCACTCATGCCATTGCCTACACCAGTGCTTGACACATAGAAGATATTCAGTAAATGTTGGTGAAGTAATTGATACTGCTATTTGTATTCTATTGATATGTCCTGGTTCCCCAACACTGAAGAGAGTATTACCTCCATGTCATGTATAATTTAAAAGGGAAAGAAAAACAGAAACAGATCTAGGCTTACAACAAAAACTTACATGTGTGCTAACATTGAAACTGCCTTTATCTAGTTTTACTAATTACAGTATGATTAAGTTCTTTTGAGCTAAATTTTTCCAGTTAATCTTACATTTTTTTGCTTTACTTGTTCTTCAATATGTGTTTAGTCTGTCCTTTGAGTAATTTGGTGCTGGTCAGTTCAAAACCATAAAGAGACTAGAAGTTTAGCCACATTATACTGTCTTAGGAAGTTTTGAGGTTTTCTTCTTTTTAACACATGTAAAAGAAAGTGTTCTATATTCTGCTATTATGAAACCAGAAAGTAAGGAGGAAGTCAATGAAAAGAAATCTGTCCTAATAGCAACTTTCAAGGAAAGGCACGAGTTCAATGCAAATTTCTTCTGTGTTTCTATCTACTGTGGAATGGTAGTTAATGTTTTTGTTTTTAATTATATTCATTCATATGCATCTCTGTGTACAAATATATATATGCACACGTATATTTGATTATGTCATTGGTTGGCTCAAACATTAGTGAATAATCTTAGAAGCTACTTTTTTTTCCCATAAGGTATCCCAGTCCAGCTATGAAAATTCTGATTCAGTATAGGTCTGATGTTTTTCAAAAAGCTCTTCAGAGGATTCTGGTGGATGTCAGCATTTGGGAACCAGTTTTGAGTTATCATTTATGTTTGTTTACACTTTTCTTACATACTTGTGGACTAGGTATAGAATTTGTTCACTAGATGTGTTATATGAGATTAGTTTCTTATTAATTACCTAATCTTATTACTTATACTTTGCAGCTCAGAAAATTCAGGTAAACTATAATAGGTCTTCATTCTCTCAGTCAAATATGTCTGCCTTATTTTTACCTAGGTGCTATTTACAGCTTTCCTTTGTGGGTTCACAGCAGCTTGTTTGATCTCAAATGAATAGAGGCAGTACTTTGTACCTTTAGTACTCTCTGCCAACTCTTAGTTATTATTTGGAATATTGACTGGTCCTATTCTGTTATTTTTTACTTCCTTTCTCTATTTTTTAGCTAACTTGTTTTTTAAATCAAATATTTCCTTAAGTCTTCTGTTATTGTAAAGTTTTTAATGTTTTCTCCCTCCTTTGCATATTGTGACTTAAAACTAAGTGATTTTAATTTAATACATTGTTGCATGTTTTTATAGTGATTTACAGGTTGTCAGACTAATAATCACATTCCTGTCTTACACTGATTTTTTTAGAGGTCATAGTCTGAAATGTTACTATATTTGAATCTTGGCTATAATAATGCTCAGAAATTTACAACTTTAGTAGTTGATGGTAGGCAGCATACTGAATTTGATTTCAATAATTTATGTATTTGTTTATTTATTTTTAATTTGCAGTATAAGGACTTGAACCCATGCCTTCCTTGCACATACTAGGCAAATCCTGTATTACTGAGTCACACTCCAGGCCCACTTTTTAAAATTTTTTATTTTGAGATAGCATCTTGCTAAATTATGCAGCCTCTCTGGCCTCAAACTCCTGATCTTCCTGCCTTCATCTTCAGAGTCACTGGGATTGTAGCCCTGTGCCATGGTGCCTGGCTAATTTCAATAATTCTTACCTTGAACTTTTCTCCTCAGGCAGTAATCATTGTCTACATTCTTTCCCTTTAGTCCACTTTTCTTGTACCTTAAACAAATTTAAAATGGACATCAGAGTATCTTTATTTAAAACTAGCAACATAACTACATGTTGAATGTCCTGCACACAGAATATTTTGCCTTTAATATGAAATAATTTTCACTAGCGCTACTAACTTTGATAAATCATAGATTCATATTCAATGAAGTCATTGATAACACTTCCTGTTGTAAGAAACCTTAACGTGTATTTATTTTTATTGAAAGATGCAGATAATCTTTTTGAACATGAATTGGGGGCTCTCAACATGGCTGCATTATTACGAAAAGAAGAAAGAGCAAGCCTGCTTAGTAATCTTGGACCATGTTGTAAAGCATTATGTTTCAGACGGGATTCTGCAATCCGAAAACAGCTTGTTAAAAATGAGAAGGTACTATTATTTATTTGGAAAAAAGCAGAGTAAATAGTATGAATCACATATTTTTACTTGATGACTTTAAAAAGAGATTATAATCTTACCCATTTTTATGAGTTTGGTTTTAATACTTTTCATTTTATTTCAATAGTATTGGTGAATGATTGTTTCAAATAACAGTTGTTATGCAAAACTTTTTGTTAAAAGTCTAAAATAGTCGTTCTGTGAAATGTTTTGTGTTTTTGAAAAGATTCTTTAGATAAGCAAACATATTAGAAATTCTTCAAATTAAAGATCAAGGAAAAAATTCTCACATAGAAATGAAGATATTTATAGGAATAGTATTTATGAACATGAAACAAATTCGAAGACAGGGAAAGAAATGAATGTGGGTATACATATTTCTTGAGAAGAATAAAGGGAATTAGAAAGTAAGAGAAATAAAAATTAATTTGGATTTATAAAAGATCTGATGAGAAATTGAAGACATCTTAGGCTTTTTAAAGTTAGAAAATGAGGGTTTTTACTTTGGAGATAGGTGAGGTGAGCATAGGTAGTATGGCAAAATATGAAAGATAATCTTGAAAGGTTAGAAAAACATCAACTTACTGATTTTTACAGGTATAGTTAGGGAAACACAGAATTATATTTGGATATATAATATTACTAAAGAAAAAAATTCTTCACTAAAGAAAAATACTCAGATTGGGGAAGAATTGGGTTTATAAAGATGAAAATGGTGAACCCATCTCCAAAGATTAAAATGAAAATGGATATGAGGAACAGAAGCCATTTTAAAAAATCGGCCTGTGTTTCTATCTGCTGTACATAGAGAGTTACTGTGAGTCGGACTCGAATCGATGGCACCTAAAAACAACAGCTGTGTGTGTGTGTCTGCAAGCGCATGTGTGCACGCACACACACACACACAGTACTGGGGGGTTGAACTCGGGGCATCATGTGTACTTTTTACAAATACACAACCACTGAGCCATACCTCCAGCCATTTTTCACTTTGTATTTTGAGACAGGGTCTTCCTAAGTTTTGCTGGCTGCCCCCTGGCCTTGAACCTGCAGTCCTCCTACCTCTGCCTCCCAAGTTGCTGGGATTAAAAGCATGTGCCACCACACCAGGCTGATGATTGCATGTTGTCTTAATGGACACAAATAAAAAATATATTCAAGGAATTTACCTTGAAATTTCTTATGGAGAACCATTGTTCAGAACCTTATAATCTTACAAACCATATAAAAAGGTTCACAAAATATACCCCCAAACCAGTAAGTGAACTTAGCAATGTCATAGGGTACAAGGTCAGCATACAAAAACAATTGTACTTTTATGTATTAGCAATGAGCACTTGGATGCCAAAATGTTAAAGAACAATAGCTCCACAAAAGTGAAGTACATAGGAATAAATCTAACAAAGCATATGCACTATCTATATGCCAAAAAGGATAAAACTGATGGTAAAGCTAATGAAGATCTAAGTAAGTGGACAGATGTACCTTGTTCATGGATTGTAAGACACGGTGTAGTTAAGACTATGCTTCTCCCAAATTGATCTGTGGATTTATCACAATTCCAGTAAAAATCCAACTAGCATTTTTTTTTGGAAGAGATAAACCAACTAATTCTAAATCATAGAAAAGTAAAGCTAGAATAACCAAAATAATTTTTTATAAAGAGGAGTACTAAGTTGGAGGATTTGAACTACACAGTTTCAAGACTAACTGTAAAACTACGACACTTAAGATAGTATGAAAGAATAGAAATTCAGTTCAATAGAACAGAACAGAGTCCAGAAATAGACCCATAGAAATAAAACTAGTTAATGGGGAAGGAAAAGCCTAAAATTGTTTGGGTTTCTTTAATTAACTTTCAATTTTGAAATAAGTGTTCTTCATCAAAATTTAAAATTTGTTGAAAAAGACTGACAAAAGAATAAAGGGAAGAAAATGCCTATAAAATATATTTTTAAAAGTGGAGGATTATATCCAAAATATATAAAATATTCTCAAGACTAAACAGTAATAAAACAGCACAATTTTTTAAAATAGACAAAAGATTAGAACACATTTCACCAGAGAAGATATATGGGTAGCACATGAAAAGATGTTTAATGTCATTAGTCACTACGGAATACAAATTAAAACTGCATTGAAATACTATTAATTACCTGTTTTAATAGCTAAAATCCTACCAACTAACCAACCAAAGAAAAATCTTGAAAATTATTTCCCAAAACTGAAACTAACTTAAAGTATTCTTCAGCTAGCCAATAGGTAAACTTTAGCACAATCCATGCAATAGATTACTAATTAGCCACAAAAATTAACCATAATAAGCCGGGCGTGGTGGCGTATGCCTGTAATCCCAGCGGCTGGGGAGGCGGAGGCAGGAGGATCGCAAGTTCGAGACCAGAGGCAGTCTGCGTAACGTAGAGAGACCCTGTCTCAAAAAAGTAAAAAAAAAAAAAAATGGGCTGAGGGTGCAGCTCAGTGGTCCAGCACTTGCAGAGCATACAGGCGCAAGGCCCTGGGTTCAACCCCCAGAACCACAAAAAAAAAAAAAAAAATTAACCATAATATTGGTACTGTCAGCAACGTGCATAGATCTCAAAGGCATTATGCTGGGGAAAGGAACTAATCTCAAAAGGTTATATAGTATATTTATGACATGGAAAAAGCAGAAATACAATGGAAGACCTGTCAGTGGTTACCGGGGATTAGAGTTGGAAAGAGGATGTGAAAACAAAAGGGCAGCAAAGGGTGTTTTTTTGAGTGGTGAAACTTCCCTGTCCTGAATGTGGTCACAGTTATGTGAATCTATACATGATTTGAACCTCAAAAGATTATAAATAAAAGCTGGGTACAGTGGTGCACACCTAAATCGCAGTGACTCTGGAGGTGAAAGCAGGAGAATTGCAAGTTCAAGGCAAGAGGTAGCCTGCATAATTTAGTAGGACCCTAACTCAAAATAAAAAAGTTGAAAATAGGCTAGAGGCGCAGCCCAGTGGTAAAACACTTGCAAAGTATGTGCAAGGAGGCCCTGAGTTCAATCTCCAAGTACTGCAAAAAAATTTTTTTAAATAATAATAAAATAAATAGAATTATAAATAAAAAGCTAAGTTTACTGTATCATAACTAAGAAGTAAAATATTTTTTGAAAGAATGCAGATGTGATCCAGGAACCAGTGTAATTTATATTTTGGAAATCCTAAAAAAGAAAAATAGCATGGTGCTGGAATTATTCAGATCTTACCCTTATTTCATTGTACACACAGTTAGGGAATATTTAACAAGACTTTATGACACCTTCCAGAAATGCCAGTGCAGCATTAGTTTACAATAGTGAAGGTGCATATTATGTTTTTTTTTTGTAGTAGTAGTCGCTCAGTGTAGTGTAGGACCAGCTGTCTTCTAGAGAATTTATTTGGTTCTAGAGCCCACATCTTATGGGACATTAACAAACCTTATTAATAAGGAGTGTAGAATGTTTAGTTTGCAAAAGAAGTTCTAAAAGAAAGAAAGAAATGATTCTTCTCTTCATAGAATTTGAATTGTGTCAAGTAAAAGGAAAATCAAATTCGGGTGTAACTCCAAAGAATAGATTTTATTTCATCATGTGGAAGAAATAATGCCATTCAATAATAGAATGCAGTGTTTTTTGTATAGTTTGCCATTAGAAATGATGGTATAAAAAGTGGATGATTATTTGTTAGGAGCTGTTGAGAGGATTCCTACTGTTACCTAGAGGCCAGAAAAGGTGCCCTCTAAAGTTTTCTAAGATTCATTAAGTTTGAACACATTTCCTACTTTTGCTTTTAAATCAGTAAAGCCAATGCAATATCCATTCAATATTAAGTACTCTTTTAACTTTAATATTTTTAGTAGATGTTAGCCTGCCTGTCTTTATTACTATCTAATGTGTATCTTCTCATATTTGTTTTTGTTTTCTTCAAACAGGGTACTGTAAAACAAGCTTATACAAACACTCCAGTAGTAGATAATGAATTACTACGATTGAGTCTTCGGTTATTTAAGCGGAAGGCTACTTGCCATGCCCCTGGACATGAAAAGACTGAAGATAATAAACTATCACAATCCAATATCCAACAGGAACTGTGTGTGTCTTAAGAGTGATGTTCAGTATGACATTTTTGGTACTGTCTTCCTTCAGCAGTGCATATTCTTTTTCAAAGTTCTTTGGTTTGACAAACATTATTAGTGACAAAAATGCAGAAAAGATTTATCAGCCTTGCTGAAAGAGCAAAGAAGAACTTTGATGTTTAGAGACACTAGTTTTGGTTAACTTAAGATTTTACATTAATTTTTATACAGTCCTTGATACTCATGCAAAATAATGTGAAAGCATCTAGATTTAGTAATTCAGTCTGTACCTTTGGTTAAAACTGAAGATTTTCAAAAATGGTCATCACTGCTTTTCCATCATATGGATATTTTTTATGAAATGGAACCACTGATTTATATTCTGGATCATCTGTACAGAAAGTATGACTTTATTCAGAAGCAAGGTGTTCATCAAAGTAATTGCACACGTTGCAACACAGTGTTGTCCAGAACATTTGAAAGGGAATACTGGTCTACCACAGTGTCTGTAGGCAAATCTCCAGCAGGAGGAAACCACAGTATTTTGTTTTTCCTTCTGAAAGTTCTAAAAACAAAAATTATTCCCTGGGTCTTTGATTTTTTAAAATGTATATACGTTGTTACATTGTATATTGGATGTCTTTGGATTCTGAATGGTTTTGTTATCAGACTCTGTGCTATTTTTATTTTTAATAAATGTACCTTCCCTTTCCTTGTGCTAGATTTATTTTGCTCTTCATTAATCATATTCCTGATATTCTGAAACATTCGTCATCAACATTAGTTTCATGCTTCAAATATTTTCCTTTGTGTCATTATTATTGGACAACTGTATGTAGTGTGGTAAGAGTTGATGATGTACTTCAAATAGAGTTTAGTAATTGTTGAAGCAAATCAAAAGCTAACACACCTATGTAATCTGAGGTTTAAAATCCTACCATTATATTTTTCAGTGCTATTGCCTTTAGCTACATTAACTGCCTCCATTCTGTACTATGGAAAACATTTACTTTTTAAATATTGCAGCATACCTTCATTGTTCTTTGTACATATTTGACTTATGAAGTGGACTCTTACAAGGATTTGAAATGGACTGCAAGCTGCAGAATTTGTGGGTAGACAGTAATGATGATAATGATGGTAAAGGAAACCAGTCAAAATGTTAATTTGATCATGGCCTTCCCCAGGTTTTTATTAAAACTGTAAAATTATGTACCTGTCTCTAGTTTTATATCCTCTTCTCTAAAGGTTACATAATGACACCGATGAATTTTCTGTTCATTTCAAGAAACATTGTACAGTCAATTTGTACAAGTTACTTACCCAGCAAAAGAAACAATCTTATTTTCAAATGATTCTGAAAGCATGTATAAGAAATTTGCAGACAGAGAAGGGGAAAAAAGTAATTAAATTTTCTTGGTATCCTTTTCCCTTTGTTAGATGTTTTGAATAAAGAATAAAGGAAAATTATGACCTTGGAGAACGAATGCCCTTTATGAAACTACTTCCTAATTCTGGTGGAAAATACTGTTCTCTGTACCATAAAGATTTAAAGTCCTAGACCTTAACAAGTTCCCAGAATTATGGAATGTGACAAAAATAATGGTTTCCCTATTTGTCCATTGAACTTGGGAATATTTTTAAAAAACTAGTGAAATCTGCCATATAGTTAAATCTGTTGCCTTTTTAGTTTTGAATACTTTTGTTATGTTGCAAAAGAATATTTAGAACTATCATTATTCACTTGGACACAGTATTCAGTGCTTCATGTTTCTGTGGACATTATACTGTTAAGTGTCATATGTTTTTTATTTTAACCATTTTCAGTATTCCTAACTTTATCTGTATGGGAGAAGGACCTGGCAATCCACTCCCAAGGCAATCCCGAAACAGTCAGCCATTGAAAACCCTATGAGGGTCGCTATGAGTCAGATATTGACTCGACAGCACCTAACAACAACAACAACAACAACTTTATCTGTACAGTTCTCTTCAAGCAAATCCTTTTTTTTTTTTTTTTTTTTTTGATTTTTCATAAAATTAGCTCTCAGACCATAAAGTCTCAGTGAAATCAATATTCTTGAAACTGTCTTCCTGTCTATAAATTATTTTCTGGTACACTTAAAGGTCTTCTGTCTCACAAGTTTGTCCATTTGCCATAATGATGCAACTGAATTTCAAGCTGCTAGTTAGAGTTGTCCAAATGGAATAGAAGTATGTCTACAATCCAAAATGAGTTAACTCATAATTAGATAATTGAATCAGCTGTTTGCTTTTTTTTTCAGCTGTCCTTACCACTTAATACAGTACTAACTGACATAGCTAACTTTTTATTTCACAAAAATTGTAAGTATCCCTAAGTTGTAACTTAATATGCTGAAAAGTATGACCCATTAGTGTGACAGTGAGTGCAGATTATCTTCCCTATCCTGCCCTTTGATTACATTGGTATTTTGTGACTTATCCTCATCTGCTTGAACATTGTGGCATCAGAAAAATATTCCACTTTGTTCCTACCGTCCAATTGTGTAAAAATTAAGGTGTGTACTATTATCCATGATGCCTTTAAACCTCAAAAAGGTTTGCTATTTTAAAAGGTAAATGGAGCTGGGGATGTAACTCAGAAATAAAGCATTTGCCTATTATGTACAGGGGCCTGGGTTTGATCCCCAGCACAGCAAAAAAATAAATTTTAAAAATGGTTATGACCCTTCCCACTTTTAAAAGGGGTGTTCCCTTTTAGCAATTTTCCTAGCTAAAATTATATAGCTGTCTTTTCAAATATTGTATTTAAATTTGAACTCAGGCTTGCCTTATTATCATTTCCTTTTATAGATCTCTAAGCTAGCTGGGCACAGTGACATATGCCTATAATCCAGTGACTCAGGAGTCAAAGGCAGCAGATCATGACTTGGTGGCCAGAGGCAGCCTGCATTTAACTTAGTGTACCCTGACTCAAAAACAATTAAAAATGACCTGGGGATGCAGCCCAGTGGTAGAATGCTTGAGGCCCTGGGTTCAACCTCCAAGTACTGCAAAAGAATAATAAAAATCTCTAGGCTGTACAGTAAATTCCCTTTACCATTAGTTTTGTTGATCTTTCCAATTGAATATTTTGAATGCAGTGACATTTTGATTTAAAAGATGACAGTTTTTATTAGATAACTTTCTATGTAGATCTGTAGACATAATTTCCCATCTGTGTTGAACTATTTCTTTGAATACAGATTTTCTATCATGTTGTCCTATTATGCATTTGTGGATTTTGTCATTTTCAGTTGCTTAGACAAAAATAGGAAGTAAGTGAATGTGAATAAAATAATGTTAAATTGCAATGATTATAATGAAAGAAAAAGAGTTGAGCCAGGCGCGGTGGCACACAGCAGCTCGGGAGGCAGAGGCAGGAGGATCGCGAGTTCGAGACCAGAGGCAGTCTGTGTAACTTAGCAAGACCCTGTTTCAAAAAGTAAAAAAATGGGCTGAGGGTGCAGCTCAGTGGTCCAGCACTTGCAGAGCATGCAAGTGCGAGGCCCTGGATTCAACCCTCAGTACCACAAAAAAATAAAAATAAAAATATTTATATACAAACATACATATATATATACATACATACATACATATATATATATACATATATATATATGTATATATATACATATATATATATGTATATATATATATATGTATATATATTAGATGAGACCTAAAAAATGAAAAGCAGCTAGCAGGGCAAAGATTATGGAGGAGAATTTTAGGCAGAGGGATTGGAATATGCAAAGACCTGAGCTTCTGCACTGCACTACAAGACTACTGCACTGCAAGATTGAAATACAGCTTAGTACTGGGGCAAGGAGTAGTACTACATAGAAGGTCTATACCAGTGCTGGTTAACCAGATTTTCTACAGTGATGGAAATGTTCTGTCAGTGAACTACCACTACAGTAGCCAATAGCCTCATGTGGCTGTTACTAACACTTGAAATGTAGCCAATGTGACAGAAACTGAGTTTTTAATTTTTTTTTTTTCCAGTGCTGGGGGTTGAACCCAAGTCCTCACGCTTGCATGCTTTGCAAGTGCTGGACCACTGAGCTGCACCCTCAGACCATTTTTTTACTTTTCTTGAGACAGGGTCTCACTAAGTTACACAGACTGCCTCTGGCCTCGAACTTGCCATCCTCCTACCTCTGCCTCCTGAGCCTCTGGAATAACAGGCATGCACCACTGTGCCCAGCTAGTCTTTAAATTTTTTATGTTAGTTAAGTGCTACATGTGGCTCGTGGCTACTATTTGAGACAGTGTAGGTCAAAATCTTGGCAAAGCTTTGTGGAATATGGAAGTAGTTCTCAAAGTGACATATAAGATGGGCCTTTTTGTTGTAACATTTAATGTTTTGGTTATTTTCTATTTATGAAAAGTGGTGCTGATCTTTTATTTACTATAGAAATATATCATTTCCTTTTAGAATAAATGTTAATGACTAAATTTTAAGTAGATCAGGTAGAATTAAGATGACAAAAGCGATGTTCAAATAACTGAAGTTGAAAATGCAGGCAATGTTGAAAGCAAATAGGAATAAAAATAACATTTAGTGACATCAATAAAAGGCAATCAGAGGAGAAAGGAATATGGAACAGGTAGGAGAAATCTAAAATAAAGATGTAAAACATGTATTTGTAAATTATGTGAAAATAGGTTCAGTATTAAAGATTATTAAACTGCAAAAACAATTACATGTTACTTGTAAGAAATTGACAGAATACTAAAATTTTGAAAATAAAAGGATAGGAAAAAGATATATTCTCTAAATATCAAGAGAAAATTATGCTAATATTAATTATCCCAAATATTTCATATTTATTGTTGTGGTTCCACGTGGCAATTTTCTAATTCCATCATTTCTTATACATTTATTGGAATTCTACTTTACCAGCTCTTCCTACCCATTTTTCCCTCATTTATTTATTTATCAGTATGAACTCATGGGTTCCTATTTTACTTTATGGGTTATAACTCATTACTACTATTACTTGGTTTCTCAAAATATCCAAGTTTTACACTTTTTAATTTACTGTGTACATGTTTGGCAATACTAATACTTAGTGCTGCTTCAGGATCTGTTTATATTGTGTTTCTCTTCTTTTTTGTTTTCTCTACCTTTAAGCTTGAGTATCTTTCATTATGTATCAAAATCATGTTTGCAAAATTATTTATAGAATAAAATTAAGATCTAGAATACTGCTGTCTCTGCCCAAAGTTTTATTTGCTTTTACCAAGTGCCAGAGTCATTGTCACACTGAGAACATCTTCATCAAGTTTTAGGAACTAGGGTTTTCTGGGTTGGCCAGATGACAGGAGTCTGGGTTGCAGTTCATGCATGAGTGCCCTGGCCTACCGTCATTCCCAGAGTTCCGCCTTTGGAGTCTTGATCCAAAATGTAAGGGCTTATAAAAGCCTCTGTCCTTGGATCTTGTGATTCTGTTTCCTCCTTGTCCAAGAGGACAACCCAGTGTTTAATGGGCCCTTCAATTCCTTTTCCAGACTTTATATGATGTGTGGGCAAAATTGATTCCCAAATGCCAATTTTACCTCTGGATTTCTATCTCCTCTGAAATCTTAGAACAAAAATTCTCCATTATCACACTGGCTTTCCAGTATCAAGCAGAATTTTTTAAATAAATTATTTGCCTTTTCTGTGTGAGGTTGGTCACAATTTTCTACTCTATTACCAAAAAACAAGCTTAATATTTTAAACCTATAATTCCATTTCATTTAGGTTTTATTTCTTCCTTTTATTATATCTCACTGGCTTTCCCACAATACAGATATTTTCTGTAAGTTCTCTTCTGAGCTTACATTTTTTTTCCTCCTGGTTTTTGTGGTTGTGGTTTTGTTAAGTATGGAGGGTAGAAACCAGACTCTCAGGCATGGTAGGCAAGTGTTCTACCACTAAGCCACACTCCTATTCCCCTCCCCTTTTGACCCCTATTTCCTCCCCCTTTTGAGATGTTGGTGTTGTTAGGTGATGAAGAGTTGAGTCCGACTCATAGCGACCCTGTGTACAGCAGATGGAAACACTTGCTGATTCTGTGTTAGGCAAACCATCTTATTTATGTTTAAGCCCATTGTTGCAGACACCGTGTCAATCCATCTGGTGGAGGGTTTTCCTCTTGCCTTGACCTGCCACTCTCCCAAACATGATGTCCTTCTCCAGGGATTGAGCTCTCCTGACTACAAGTCCGAAACATGTAAGATGCAGTCTGGCCATTCTTGCTTCCAAGGAGCACTCTGGTTGCACTTCTTCTAGGACAGATTTGTTGGTTCTTTTGGCAGTCCATGGTATATTCAATAGACGTCTCCAGCACCATATTCAAATGCATCAATTCTTTTTCTGTCTCTCTTGTTCAATGTCCAGCTTTCACAACCATATGATGTGACTGAAAATACCATGGCATGAGTCAGACGCACCTTCCTCT
This sequence comes from Pedetes capensis, assembly GCA_007922755.1. Lineage (NCBI taxonomy): Eukaryota > Metazoa > Chordata > Mammalia > Rodentia > Pedetidae > Pedetes > Pedetes capensis. The sequence goes on from VMDO01013509.1 coordinate 57,121, forward strand.
TCAATGTGACATCTTTGCTTTTCAATACTCTAAAGAGATCTTTTGCCACAGCTTTTCCTAGAGCAATGCGTCTTTTGATTTATTGACTGCTGCTTCCACGGGTGTTGATTATAGAGCCAAGCAAAGCAAAATCTTGGACAACCTCAGTCTTTTCTCCATTTATTGTGAAGTTGCGTGCTGACCCAGTCATAAGGATTTTTGTTTTGTTGATGTTTAGTCGTAACCCATATTGAAGGCTATGATCTTTGATCTTCATTAGTAAATGTTTTAAATCCTCTTCACTTTCAGCAAGCAGAGTGGTGTCATCTGCATAACGCAGGTTGTTAATGAGTCTTCCTCCAATCTTGATGTCGTGTTCTTCCTCATAAAGTCCAGCTTCTCAGATTATTTGCTCAGCATATAAATTGAAGAGATAGGGTGAAAATATACAGCCCTGACGCACACCTTTCTCAACTTTAAACCACTCAGTGTTTCCTTGTTCTACTCGAACAACTGCCTCCTGGTTCATGTACAGATTTCTCAGGAGCACAATTAGGTGTTCTGGTATTCCCATTTTCCAAAGTGTTATCCATAATTTGTTGTGATCCACACAATCAAATGCTTTTGCATAGTCAATAAAACAGACATCTTTCTGATATTCTCTGCTTTCAGCTAATATCCACCTGACATCAGCAATGATGTCCCTAGTTCCCCGCCCTCTTCTGAATCCCGCTTGATTTTCCGGTAATTCCCTGTCTATATACTGCTGCAGTCACTTCTGAATGATCTTTAGTAGAATTTTGCTGGTGTGTGATATTAATGATATTGTCCGATAGTTTGC